>VXCM01000589.1:213990-246997 GCA_014773175.1 Lucifuga dentata | reverse complement strand
AAAAAAAAAAAATCTGAACACACATCTTGTTCGCAATGATGGATTACCTATCCCAAGAACGTTTCAAGTATCAACAAGTTGATTTTAATAGCGTACCAGAATGAACTGAAACCAATAGAGGTCTGGAAGGTAGGAAAAACATTTTTTTAATTCACTGTTGCAGTACTATGTTTTGGGAAATGACTGTCAGTAACCTTATGTATATAAAAATTTAATATATTAGGCTCAAACATGCAAAATGGATGGTATGGTCCTTTAATCAAGCTCTTCTGGAAATCTAAAATCAAAATCCATCATTGCTTTATTTCTACTCCCCAAAACTGATAGAAACGTTTCCACATGGACCCGATTCCATCCAAAAATGCGCTGAATGACCTAAAATTATCTTGAAAATTTGCAATCTGCTTTTTAAATGTGTATTTAGCCTCATTTACATTTGGTTTAACATGCACAGTGCTTTGAGACCTGGGTGGTCAATTCTGTTGGGGGAAATCTAGTTGTTCAGCATCCTCTCCTGCAAGAGTCAGCAGAGAAAAGAACCAACACAGTAACAGGATCTAGCCGCCCGTGGCACTGCAGATGATGTCACAGACGATGATAGCAGCTGCGTTTATTACTGATAAATTCTTTTTAAAGAGAAAAATTTTAACATTGATCAAAAAATATCAATATACAATGCCACGCTACTTACATACTACAAAAATTTTTGCTGTTTCCTTTCCATTTCCTTCTGGTATTGAATGAAAAAAAGCTGTTTTTACTTGACAGTCTGAACCAAAGTGAAGCAAAAATCACACCACAGTGAGTGGAAACAAGCTCAGATTACTACCCATCAACTAATCACAAGGTTCCATAACATCCATCCATCCATCCATCCAGCCATCCATCCAGCCCCTCAGCCTGTTATGTCGCTTCTAACACTTTTGTGGGTACTCTACTAAAATTCATTATCAGCCTAGTTTAAAAGTAGGCCACAGAGTATCTAGCCTAAATACAACTGGCAAGGGTGCTGTTATTGAGTGAGCAAGGTGCATAAATATGTCTCCTTGAACTTTCGATGTCATGAAATGCTCACACACGCTGAAACCTCTCTGCCAAAGCAATAAAAATGGATGCTGCTATTCATTCTTGGCAGCAAAATATGAATATAACACTAAAACAAAGGTATCTTATTTTAACATGCATGTCAAATCAACCTTCCTGAAGTCTAGAGTTTTACACAGAAATTAAAGCCTGCAAAGCAAAACTCTGGGCAAAATTTAACCTGTAATAGTCCATATGATGTCTTTCATTAAGGCAGGTTCTTAGTTTTTGAGAAACAGGCAATAATAATGAAATATCTTGAGATGTTAAAGAAAGAGGGGAAAACTCCTGTATATGGATTCAGATTCAATTCTTCCTTCACAAAAGTCCAAACTATCAAAATCTGTTAATTTTGAAATATCCTGCTGACAAACAAACACCAATGTAAATGTGCTTGGTCGAGGATATTATGACCTCAAAACTGACTACAGCATTAAACAACAACTAACTCTTTGACAGCATCACCGAAACCTGAACATTATAAGCTTCACAAAAGTTTTATTGCAGTGTTATTGCATTGGATTGCATCAGATTGTACCGCTTATAAACTGGTAACTTGAGGTATGTTAACAGGGGGACTTGAGACATTTAGAGTCTACAGAAAAGGGATTTTAGACATTAAATTCTGTTTATTGGACTTGTCGAGCACAAAAAACAACTTCTGATAGGCTTTTGTGGCAGTAGAGGGAGATGTGCAAAATCAGGAAATGTGACCCTTGTTGAGTCTGATCAATATATTAGTAGCTAATACTATCTGCCAATAAATAAATGCTTTACAGGCTGCATTTTAATGTATATTTAATCCTTATTTCATTACCTCAAGTTTAGATTATTTAATAGTTTTTTTTTTTCCCAGTGATTTTTGATGTATTGTTCTTCATTGCAGTTTCTCACCACTTTTTAATAAGGAAAGTAGAGTGACCCTCGACAGAAATGCTGGTTTATGTTATGTGTTTCTATTTATCGATAAATAATATGTTACCAATTTCCTTGCCTTCAATACTGGTATTGGCCTCAAATATCCAAAATATTCAGGCTGCAATCATAAGCGTTACTTTATGTTGGGTACCGAAGCCTTAAGTTTGAGAATTAAAGGCACTCCTACAACTTTTTAGAAATCCATTCAACTTCAGCATCAACAGGAAGTAACTTCTGTGACATAATGAGGGTCGTTTTCTTTTTTAACCTTTATATGTCCAAGGTAAGTTCACTGAGCCTTAATGCTCTTTCTTTTTCAGGAACGCTCTACAGCTACATACATTCACACCTGTAAGCTTCCCCACACAACCACAGGTTCGAGCTAGGGGTTAGGTACCTTGCTCAAGGGCACCTCAGCAGTGGGGTAAGTGCTGCTCATTCACTTTTACAACCGAAATTTCTCTGGTCTGTCCGGGGATCGAACCGACGACCCTTCAGCCATAGGTTGGCTTCTGTAACATTTAGATTACAGCTGGTCCCTGACTTTGCACAGCGCCCTCTACAGCCAGTAAAGGGTTTATGTCGTGTTAACATGCTCGAGTCTCACTTTAACTTCTTCTAATCAAGAGTGGGAGCACAGATAAATATATGTGCGCTTCCTGCAACGGGGTTTGAACTTTGACATGATGTTCTATAGTTATGTTATTTGTTGTTCCTGTCTTTTTATGACACATTTATAGCAATGCTGGCAGGCTTTACATCCACAGAGTCAGACTTGCAGCAGTTACCTGGCAGTGTTAAGTAAAGGGTGTTTCGTGCCGACCAGCTTCCTGACGTGCATGGCAACGTTACTGAGTTCATCACTGAGCAAACAGCGCAAACTCATGAAGGATGTTGGATAACCGACGATCTTCTCTGCATCGGAGACCACTTTAGTCCAGTTTGAAGGAGAGCTGCTGGAGAAAAGACTCAAATTCCTCCCTCCTCGTCCGGTCAAAGCAGCACAGCAGAGCCGCCACCGTGTAGCGGTGAACATTTTCTCTGGAAATCTAATGCAGCTGTTTATGTTTCTAATATGACAGTTTGACAGGCGCCATCCTGTATGTCAGCATATTCAAACGCTAACGTTGTAAAGTATTTTTAAACGGTGCTACATACATTATCAAAAACATTATAACCTTCTATTCTGACAAACTTTAAAAGTTTTTTTACTTTGATAATAACTAGATATGTTCCATAACACACGACCTGACACCGTAAGCCGCCATATTTAAAAACTTAATACGTTACGTCGCAAAATGTCGCAACGACTGCCGTCAAGAAAACGAGCTGCCCTAGAGAACCCTTGTGGCCAAATTCCATTAAAACATTAAACAATTTTAATTTTGATTTAGTTGTGGGCAAACATGTTCACATACCATAACAAGACTTGACACAATTTCCAAATTTTACCGTCCAGTAGTGCAATCGGCGGGGAAGCAATCCATCAAGCAGCACGTTAAGCGAGTCAAATCTCAATTTTTATAATGTTTCACACCTGTTTTAACCGTCTCCAACGTGAAAAGACCCATCGTGGAAACAGCATGCCAATCAATTATAAGTCTGTTTGCCTTGATATACCTGTTAACTATTTGATTTTCGACATAGCATATTTAGATTGCAATATTTATTTATTTATTTATTTATTTGTTTATTTATCAAATCTATTTCAAATGTTGATATTCCTGAAAAACATTGCTTTGCCTTAAAATGAATTTTAAGTTTTAAATTTTAAATAGATTAATTTAAATTTAAATTTTATTTTAAGTTTTAAATTTTATTTTATTCTAACTAATTTATATAACGATAAAGAAAATAGACCCATATAACAGAAAATAGCGTATTAAGCACGTGTGCAGGGCAATCTGTGTGACACAAAAAAAAAAAAAATCAGNTTTTTTTTTTTTTTTTTTCTTACTGACCCCACATTTCTGTGGTGACAACTCCACACAGAAAGGATCGGGGATTACATGGGGTTTGAACCAGGATCTTCCTGCTGTTAAACAATCCAGACAAAACTGCACTTATTGATAACCTATCATCAGATGAATATAACTGAATTTTTTTATTTGATTATTTGATTATTTTATTTGATTATTTGCTTATTTTATTTATTTTTTACTTTTGCAGAAATTGACAAAACATTTTGAAAAATGCCCTATCTCCCAATATTAAGGAATCATAAAAAAAAAAAAAAAAAAAAAAAAAAAAAATGCCTGACTAACCAACAGATGCAGGCAAAAACATAATAACTATGTTTGTCCTGAGTGTTCCTCATTCTTCTCATTCTTAATGTCTGATCATTAATCTAAAGAACATTTATTTATTAGGAACATTTATTAGGATTTCTTCAGCTACACTGAAAATTTACCATCATTCAAACATCAGTGATATATTGCTAACCTCGTGGCAAGACTTACTGTATATGAGCCAAAATTTGTAACACAGTCTAGTAAATTACTTTTTGCAAGAAGCTTTCAGGTGATGTAAAAATAACAAAATGGCAAAAAAAAAAAAAAAAAAAAAAATCAATGAAAGGTTAAATTTCAAAAATGACTTTAGAAGCCTGAGGGTGGAATGACTGGAAATGGTGATGACAACTTGTTTTGCACTATGTCAGATTATTGTAAAGCATTTTTGCTTCAAGCCTTGTAGGTTTTATCCAAAAGTTGAAGTAATCAGCTTTTGTTGCCCTAACTAACACACTATTTATCATGTTAGATAACAAAACCAATGAATTAAATTTCATGTAATTCACAGACTGGCTGTTACATAAACTAGACTTATAAACAAAAAACTGGGGACACAGTTTAAAACTGTTTTTACTAGACAGTCAGGACAAACAGTTGGAGATGTTGAACTAATCCAGGAGAACAAGAAAAAAAAAACCAGTGGTCAATAAGGCAGAATTACATCATAAACCAAATGGTAGACAAACTGGGCAAAAATCCAAATGGGCAGATGTCAATATCAATACTCAGAAAATTAAAATACAGATGAAAGCCAGCAACAACTGGAAGGCAGGAAGGATAACAGCATATATGTAGGGGAGCTTATGAAGGTATGTGTGTATGTCGGGTGATCAGGTGTGGGAAACACAGGGGTGACAGCTAGTGGACAGGTGGAGAATGACAGGATCGGGAATGACAAATTAGTGACTAAACCACGGCTGATCATGAAACAAGTTAAAGTGCTGAATGAGCAAGGCTGGAGCTGTGTTTCTGTGATTTAAAAACAAAATAAATAAATTGAATACCAGATTTAAAAAACAGAAAATATTCTTTAAGAGCAAATTGTTTCATTGGTAGTTGTGAAAATTAGAAAACCCAAAGTTTCAGTAATACAATCCTTGTGACAATGTAACAAACAGGGTGTGATAGGGAACCAGTGTTACATTTAACAATGCTTTCGTTGAATCCTTCTCCATCTGGACTGGAGAGAGAGTCAAGGACATCTTACACAACAAGTATCTGCAGACTACTTAAAAAATAATAAAAAAAAAAACATCATAAAAACAAGACACATATTCATGTATTACAGGTCACAGTAAGAAAACTTTCTAATTGTTATTGATCAACTCCTTCTGGCTGTTAAATTGTCCAAACAGCAGAATAAAGGTTAGAACAAAGATTTTAACAAAACTTGCTGCTAATGTATTTACCCACACAGTGTTTTAAAGGCTGCATATAAGTGTATTTCAAATCAAGCAAATTCAATAATCTGATCATTTTTCTCCCGTTTCTCTATTCACGTGAGAGTTATAGGGTTAGCTTTCACATGCATCATGGCTCAGTTTATCATCAGAATCAGTTACATTTTTAAATAGTAATTATAGTTTAATTGTGCTAAAAAATAATAATAATACAACTGTATGTGAAGGAACAGATCAAAAAAGGTTTCTGGACTGTGGCTATGTGCTGAAAGGCAGCAGAAATGCTGTAACACAGAAGTCATCTCACCCTGACCCTGCATCACGGTTCACAGCTCCTGTTCCTGATTTTCCAGCTCAAATGGGTGTCACTACGCTATGAGCAGCATCACTCGCACCAGCTTTCCACCTGCCAACTCATTGTAATTCCACTTGAAAGAGGGCAGCATGTAGCACACAGCTGACACAAGTAAATTCATCCTCAAAGCAAAGCCTTTATTTAAAGACCTTTGCCTCTGTTTCATATGTAGGGACACTATTTACATAAATACATAAATGTATTTATGTAACCACTCAGTGGTCATGACCATCGGTACGTGTTTGAATATGGATTACTCAGTAAAATGTACATAATATACATAAATACATACATGTATTTATCTACATTTCATAAATGAACATAACATATATAATGACAAAAAAATAATACATTAGTATATATAATGACAAAAAATTATTTCTTTTAACCCTCTGGAGTCTGAAGTCACTTTTGACACATTATTTGCTGATTTTTGGAGACTTTCTTTTATTTTGAATGTTTAGAATCAAGTAGATTGACAACTTTTTAATAATTTATTTAAATTTTTTTTTGATAAATTAAGATTGGACTTTAAGATTGGACTTTTTTTTCTTCAACTGAGAGAATTTTCTTGAAAAACTGATTTGAGACTCTGGGGGNACTGTGGCTCAGTGATTAGCACGCTGTTGTTGCTTCACAGCAAGAAGGTCCTGGATTTGGATCTGACCAGGTCCTTTCTGTGTGGAGTTTGCATGTTCTCCCCATGTCTGTGTGGCTGTGTCCCTCCAGGTACTCCGGCTTCCTCCCACCTCCAAAGACATGCAGTCCAGGTGAATTGGAAACTCTAAATTCACCGTAGGTATGAATGAGGTCTGTGTATCAGTCCTGCGATAGACTGGTGACTTGTCCAGGGTGTACCCCACCTCTTGCCCAATGACCACTGGGATAGGCTTCAGCNCCCCCAACCCTTAACAGGACAAATGGGTACAGAAAATGGATGGATGGATGGATGGATGGATGGATGGAGACTCCAGAGGGTTAAAGTAACATGGAATTGGGAGAAGCAAAGGTCTCGATTTACTGGTTAATCCATGTTCTAACACCTATGTCATAACCACTGGGTGATGAACAACTAAAGAATGAGGTTGTGGATAAGCGGCCGAAATGAGTTTCCTGTGCAGAGTGTTGGGACTCATTCTTAGGCACAGGGTGAGGAGTGTGGACATCCGGAAGAACTGTTCTAAAAGAACCAGCTGAGGTGGCTCAAGGATCTAATTAGGATGCTTCCTGTATGCCACCTTGGAGAAGTATTCCAGGCATGTCCAACTGGAAGAAGACCATGGGGCAGACCTAGAATACATGTATTCCATCTGGCCTGGAAAACTCTTGGGGAAGAGCTGGGAAAAGCCCCAGGAAGAGCTGGACCTTCCATGACCCAGAGTTGGATAAGTGGTGGAAATGGATGGATGGATGGATGGATGGATGGATGGATGGATGGATGGATGGATGGATGGAATTGGGAGAGAGATNATGGATGGATGGATGGATGGATGGATGGATGGATGGATGGATGGATGGATGGAATTGGGAGAGAGATATTCATGTCCATGTTCAGTATTGTAGAAAAAAAACATCATAAAAATCAGTTTTAGGACTGACTTTTTTCCATTAAGCTGCTGGACAGTTGTCTGAGGCTATGAAAGTGCAACACTGGAACTCTAGAATATGCATAATGCATAAATATGGCATTGTCCTTTTTTGACTGCATCTCGTCCTACCAGTTGTTCTGGGAGACCTGGCAATGATGGTTGCGTTGACTCACAGCATGAATCATGATGCACCTGCGATCCCAGATTTGAGTTTGGCTTGTGAAATGGAAAATTGCTGCTTTGTTCAAAAAAGCTCCAGCCTGATTTATCAATTAATAAGATCTTCCTAAAGACAAACTCTGCCTCTCCAACTTTCTTTTCCATCAGCTTGGTAATGTTAGTGTGTCTCTCTTCAAGTTTCCCTGTCTGATAAGTGCAAAATTGCATTATAGGATCAAAGTATAATTTTATACAGAATAGATGTTGATGCAACACTCAGATGCAGTTGTAAAAAGTAGCGTAAATATAGAACCAAAATGAAAACTGAGACATCTGGCTTAACTACTTTATACATGTTGTTAACTGCACTATTTTGTGATAGTAAGACTTAAAATATCCTGATATCAGTTCAATACAGTTTACATACAGGCTTTATTATGAAACTTGGAACATTATTGCTTTCTGCGTAGCCAAAATTTGAACAAAATTTGAACAAAATTAGAAATTGAACAGTTTTTTAGTTCAGAAGCCCCCACTGAGGGAAAAGAGGTGATCCTCTCTTGAAACTTTATTTGATGATGATGATGATGATGATGATGATGATGATGATGATGATGATGATGATNTCTTGAAACTTTATTTGATGATGATGATGATGATGATGATGATGATGATGATGATGATGATGATGATATGATGTTGTGGTCCCAAACCATAACTACATGTCTATAAACCTTTTTTGCCTCCAAGTGTCACACCTATTTTGTTGCAATGCACTTGCATTTTTTGCTGTACAGATCAGGCTGTGGCTGCTTATGCGCCTGCTCCAGAGGCTCCCAAATTTTATTCCTCTTTGCAAGAGAAAATGCTTTTTATCTGAGAAGCTGTCTTTAAATTAAAAAACAAAAATACAGAAAAAAAAAAAAACCAAAACAATGGGCATGATCCCAGTTTCTGGCCATGTCTGACCTGCAAGGTAGACCAGATGTATGGTGAAATAATGACCTTCCTGCCACTGAAAACAAGCCCACTGGAGACTGTGGACTTGTGACTTGTCTTTGAGATCTGAGAGTGGGGTGAACTAAAGCAGTAGAGTCTCTAACACTCTAACATTTCACATTTCATGACACCGTATGCTGTTTGCCAGAAGATTCAGAAGCATCTGGGCAAATACTGCTAGACTGGGAAATGGTTTCTATCCCCACTCCCNAGGATAGAAACCATTTCCCACCCATCACCCATGCACACACACACACACACACACATACTCCCATACACACTGTCACTGTATTGACATTTTAATGAATGCAGACATTATAACAATTACACACATACTTTTCTGCACAAATCAATCTCATTTCACCACAACACATAAAACGCTGTTACTGTGTTATTGTAGAATCATGTGATGTTGTTGCTATTGTATGTTAAAGGACCATACCATCCATTTTGCATGTTTGAGCCTAATATATTCAATTTTCATACACATAAGGTTACTGACAATCATTTCCCAAAGGATAAAACCGTATTTCAGCTTTCCTGATATTTTGCAAAATCACTTAATCTTTCAAAATCAAATATTCAAGCGATACACGCACCTTAAAAATCAATGTTTCACCTGCTAATAGTTAAGCAGCCTTATGAAGTCACGGTCGTTTAAAATTTTTGATAAATGCAGGTCTTCTTTTGAGACTATATTCCCTGGTGGAGACATACATTCACTCTGCACTTTTTATTGCGCTTAAATGCTAAAATTATGTAACTTCTAAAAAAAAAAAAATCCCTGAATACACCTCTTGTTTGCGATGATGGATATCCCAAGAACATTTCAAGTATCAACAAGTTGATTTTAATGGTGTACCAGAATGAACTGAACCTTCCAGACTTCCAGTCTGGAAAGAAAAACATTTTTTAATTCACCATTCCAGTAGTATACTTTGGGAAATGATTGTCAGTAACCTTACGTGTATGAAAATTGAATAGGCTCAAACATGCAAAATGGATGGTATGGTCCTTTAAGTGTTGCATCGTTCCTTGTCTAAGTTTACTGCACGTTCAGTTCTTTCATGCAGCTGCACTTTGTCTTATTTGCTACATTCTCTTTATTTTTGCACAACATGTCCAGGCTGATGCTGGATTTCCATCAGATATTATTATTTATAAGTAGAATAATAATAAGACCACTTGATTTCATGACCAGGACTAGTAGGTTGTAAGACACCGGCTGCAGAACAATGTGTGGGATGAATGAGCGTCCGTGGGCACCTGTTTGCTGCTCACTGCGTGGAGAAGAGCGCTAAGTGGATGTGACTGCTCTGATTGCACTCCACGGGAAAGCGAGAAGAAATAGCCTACCTCTGATCATCAGCGCGTCATATAATGTTTCAGCGGACGCCCCTCCCCCTGTCTCGTTTTTTCCCCTCACTCAACCTCTCCTTTGACTCACAGAGGCGGCTCACCACTGGCGCAAGCACCGTGGAGGATACGGGCAGAAGATGGCTTACTCAGCCGGGCACCGCGAGCCCTCGGCGGCATCACCAGCGTCACACGGGCCGCTGAAAAGCTGCAAGACATCCACCGTCTGGCGACTGTAAACAGCCGCCGCTGCCTCTCACCCCCCTTCCTCCCCTCCTCACCGCAAATATTGACAGAAGTATCACAGAGAAAACATGGCAGAGATGGAAAAAGAGGGCAGACCTCCGGAAAATAAAAGAAGCAGAAAACCAGCTCACCCGGTGAAAAGGGAAATAAATGAAGAGATGAAGGTAAAAAAGAAGGGGGTCTGTGCCCAGCTGCATGTGATTACGCGTGGAAGCAGAGTGGTTGTGAAAGCGTGCGTGTGTTAAAGCACTAACCAGTGGAAATATATGATGCACTCAAGTGCAATCGGCTGCGTGATTGACAAACTTTGATTTATTATTGCTATTATTATTTTTTGAAAACCAAGTTCTATTGTCACATTCGTGCTGAACGCCAGTCTCAGCAGAGCTCCCTGCCAAATGCCGCCTTGCACAATGGCTGCGGCACCCATTCATTGCTACTATTGTACTAGTAAGTTTTTAATCAATGAAAAATAAAGTGTGCGTTCGTGTCGGGCTAGTTTGATTTTGCTTGTTGTGTGCCCTGCTTTTCGTGGCTTGCCCAGAGTGAATGGAAAATCCAGTGCGTCAGTGAAGGCACCAACAGAGCCCCTACTATTACTATTAATACTATTACACTACGGCGCAACGGAGAGCAGCCAATGTGCATAATTAGTAGAAATCAATGGGGGGAAACACTCGCATATCCACGCTTTCTCGATGCTTTGCGGGTCCCTGTGGACTGCGTGGGTTTGCCTGAGATGAGTGTGTGTATATGCGTGTGTTTGTGTTTATCTGGTGTGTTGCCCAGCTGCCCAGAGGCGTGTGATCCAGATGTGCGTCTGTGAGCTTTACGCACTCGACAAGAGCACATTGTCTCCCGTGGACCCGCACAATTCCATCACAATATTCAAGCACACGTTGTTTCTATTCGTGGTTTTGCTCGGTGCACATTGTGATATTTGAGCCTTTAGCTCTGTGCGGCTTATCGTGGGGAAAGAAAGTGTTCCTGGCATTTGCGTGGAAGCCAGTGCTGTGGGTCCGCTTTGTTTGCATGTCTTCATTGTTTGTACACATTTGGCTGAAGGGCTGTAGACCCACCTATGCTCTCAGTGTTTTCTATCCCTCGTGGATGCATATGCAGGTAGAATAATTGCAGCATATTTGTGGAAAGGCTCATTACGTGCTGTAAGAAGAAAGGCGAAGATTCAGAAACAACCCTGGAATAAAAGCTTTTTAGAGCCCCCCCCAAAATCCCTGCCGCGTTTATGTGCCATTTCTTCTTCTCTGGGACTATTTAACAAGAGAAAATCATTAATGAGGTATTTATTGAGATGCTTTGTTGGTGAGATCAGCTGTAAAAGTAACATTTATAATTATCACAAATTTTGAATGGCAATATTTAAATTTTTAAAAAAAAATAAAAGACCAATTTATTTGAAGTCTTTTCATTGAATGTTCCACATAGACAGATAGAATTACTTTTGCTGTGTGAATTCTTGCTTGTTAACAAAAAAAAAAAAAAAAAAAAAAAAAAAAAAAGTCCAGAGGGAGACCAGTTCATTCAGTAAATGCCTTTGGAAGTGGGAACACCCATTGATTAAAAATTAAACATATTTTTATTCTCCCCAGTTTAACACTAACTGTGAATCCATCCTCCTGTCTGTCTTGCCTTGATGACAGACAAAATCTGACAAAATCAAGAGGGTGGGTGGGGGGNGGGGTCATCGATTCACCAGCTCTGTGGAGGAACTGTCTACTCATTAATATAAAAAATTGGTATTTTCTTATGAGGAAAATAGTCTTTGTCTTTAAAATCCTGTATGTCTGTATATGTGTGTCATTTGCAGAAGCTTGCAAATAATGCAACATTTTAGCATCAGATTTGATTTTGATTTTTTTCAAATTGTATAACAGGACAAATATTAGGAAAATCACTACAAATCTGTTTTCAGGTCACATGTAAAAATTGCATCAGATCAGGTCAGTTTTTCTTCTGAGAATTTACTAACCAAATGATTAGCTCATATCAGACAGACTTTTTGCCATTTGATTTGCAGGTCTGGAAGTTTTGGTCATCAATTGATGTTCAGAGGTCAGCGGCACCCTGATAAAGATTTAACATGCTAGTCAAATATGTCTAAATTTCTCATCAGTTTTAGTTGCAACTACACTATTGCACCTCTATTTACCCCTAAGACTTCATGTTACACAGATAGTAATGAGTACAAACATGAAGATTATGCTTCACTATGTGCATTTGGCCAGTATTTGGAAGATGTAAAAATGCCAATACAAAATGTGAAAAATGCATGGATGGTATTTAGGAGAAACAACAGTATAGGTAGTTTATCTCCCTCAATATGATTAAGATGTTAATCTTAAAGGCAAAACAAGTTCAATTGTAACTCATTACACAACATGAATTTCATCTCCCTTTGTGCGCACACACACACACACACACACTGACTCACACTTAACTACTGAAAAGCTGTCAGTTCATCTATAGATTTGTAAAATTGTGATCCTTCTAAACCTGTAATTTGCAAGTTTCTCTAAAACTGGGGAACGAGGCAGTGAAGCTTCTCTCTCATTACCTCAGTTTTCAGTCTGACATTAAGTGAGTTATTATGTGGAATCGTGTTTACAAGAAAATGTGGGATAAATGCATTTGATATGGCATCAAATCAAAATAGTGGATAAAAAGTCAATTGAAAATCACGGTGCATTTAATTAACATTGTGCCATGATGGTAACTTCCTCCAGAGCAAATACAGCACATACTGTTTAATGTATTGATAATGTATTGAGAAGAAATTTCTCAGAGATGTCTCTTGCAGGTTTTTAGAATAAGAAGACAGAGAGAGACAGAGAGAGAGAGAGAGAGAGAGAGAGAGAGAGAGAGAGAGAGAGAGAGAGTTCTTTAAAAGTGTTTCTGCTCTACTTCTTAAGATTCTCTCATCTATTTCAGACCAAAGCTGGAGGAAAAAACACACAATGTGCCCTTGTGAGGAATCATACTCGTCTGAAAAACCAAACAGTCTGACAGTGTTTCCTTCATCTGGCTGCCTAATGTGTGCCACGGTAAAATAAGCCCTGGTGAGTAATCAAGGAGAAGGAGGAGTGGGCATAGGAGAGGCTGGAAAGCAGGGTACAAAACAGGGAGAAAGGAATGTATACAGCAATAGGCCGGCTAAGCTCTAAAAACTGTAACCCGAGTGTCTCCGCTGGATCGGATATCAAGGAAAGTAGAGGGAAATGAAAGCAGAGGAGAGGGAGAGATGGAGAGGGAGAGGAGGAGAGAGTGAGCAAGGGAGTGGAAAAGTGGAGAAGGAGCAGGAGGGGGGAGAGGGATTGGCGAAAGGAAACTTGGCGTGTGGATTTGGGAATTTTATCACGGTGTACTGTGACCTGCTCTGGTTTCTACCCGCAAGGTATCCAATTCCCGCCATCATCATTACCACAAACCCTGCTGGCCATGTTTGGGTCTTACTGGAGGGAAACAAGGAGGGAAGCCTGTTGTGAATCCATCAGTGGAGCAGAATTCTTTTATGCTTTTTTTTTTTTTTTTTTTTTTTTTTTTGGCTTTTCTGCTGGGTAATACTGAAAATATGGCAGAAAAGTGCAAGCTTGTGAGCTGTAGCTGCACCCAAAGGCATCATGAGTACATCCAGCTTGCTTTAGTCCACTACACCCTGGAAATGTAAAGTTTAAACCCACCTGAGGGCAGAGACTCTAAAACCACCATCTAACTTTCCAACTGTTTCTGACCATTGCTAAAGAGGAAGAACTGGGTTTTATTCTCCAACAGTATGAATGGTTTCAGTTTCAGGTCAGTCATAACAAGGATATCAGGAGAAAACTGGAGAGGAGGGATCAATATCAACTAATAGCTAATAGTTTGTGCTGATTTTCAGTATGTAAATCATGACCTTTTCCACCCCTGTGTCACCAAAAACCAAACTAATACAAGCATGTCAGAGGTCTAACCCATATGCACAAGAAATGCCGCAGTAGAAGCAGGGATATTTCAGAACTCTCGGGAGTGATAATCTTTATTGTACATAAAAATGATAGAGAACCATGCACAGCCTGACTGCAGTCTACTAAGCAGAGCAGCCAAATGCAGCATCTGTGTGGATGGTCTAAAAACGTCCATTTACCAGATTCAAAATTAGGTTTCCTCAGAAGCCTATTTCAAATTTCTATTTCTATCAATATGCAAAGTAATGAATGCTCAGTTGATTGAGCTAATATTGTTCAAAACTCACAAAGCAATCTACTCAGTTGTAAGTAAGGGTTTTGTATGGCCAATTAGTAATCATAAGAAAAATGATAGACTTCTTTTACGTCAGTGTTGTCGTGTCTTAAGTCACCTCTCGACTCTGAGGAAGACCGACCAATCCATTGCTATGTCTGTTTGCAAAATTAAAAGTATAAAGGCCTGCAAGTACAGCCCACAATGTTTATTACACCCAGTAATATCAACGAGTTAAAGAACCATACCACTCATTTTGCATGTTTGAGCCATATATTCAATTTTCATACATGTAAGGTCACTGATAATCATTTCCCAAAGGATAAAACTGTATTTCAGCTTTTCTGATATTTTGCAAAATCTCTTAATCTTTCAAAATCAAATATTCAAGTGATACACCCACCTTAAATATCAGTGCTTCACCTGCTAATAGTTATTCAAAATTATGAAATCACGGCCATTTAAATTTTTCAATAAATGCAGGTTTTCTTTTGGGACTATCCGCCAGTGGAGACAAACATTCACTCCACGCTTTTTATTGCACTTAAACACTAAAATTATGAAACTTCAAAAAAAAAAAACAAAAACCTGAATATGCAGTACGTCTTGTTGGTGATGATGGATTACCTATCCCAAGAACGTTTCAAGTATCAACAAGTTGATTTTAATAGTGTACTAGAATGAACTGAAACCAATGGCAGTCTGGAAGGTAGGATTTTTTGTTTTTTTTTTTAAATTCACCTTTCCAGCAGTATCCTTTGGGAAACGATTCTCAGTCACATTACATGTATGAAAATTGATATGTTAGGCTCAAACATGCAAAATGGATGGCATGGTCCTTTAAAACATGCAAGAAGTCATTGTGATTTGGCCAGCATGGATCCAAACAAGGACTGACCCACTCAAGTGTTTGATGCACTATTTTGTGCAGAAATAAAAAGAAGAGAAAGAGGAGGAAAGTTAGAATGGGAGTCACTTCTACCTCCTCTCACTCTCTCATTGGCTGTTGCTCATCGTTCTCGTGACTTGCTGTGGATCTGCGCAAACTAGAAGAATATCTCAGATTTGTTGCAGATAATTTCTAACAAAAAAAGGTCTAGGATGGTTCCAAGACCTGCAGTTTTTGTCCCATATCAGAAAAGTTTATCTGCGACCGGAAAATTGGAAAATTGTGTGGGACGAACAGCCTGCTGATGATTAAGTAAAAAGTATTTAAATCCTCAGGAGCATGAATATGCTCAGGAAACTTAATAAAAACCTGCCTGTTAAATTTTAATATTTATTTTGTCCAAGGGCTAGTTTTGGTGAAATAAAGAAAGGTCAGGGGTCACCTGAAACACAGGATTTATTTAAGGGAAAGCAGTCCATTTGTTTTCAAGACACCTTAACAGTGTTCATTAGAGAAAAGGTCAGAGGTCACCAAAGCCACCCTTTAGGGCCCATGAATAAGAATAACAACTTTCATCTTTTTTCAATTTTTTTTTTTTTTTTTTTTGTTGGGATGCTGCAGTCTCATCCAGCTGACATCTGTTATGTTAAACGTTAAAATGAATATTGATATGTTGAGCATCAATATGCTCAACAAACTTCATAACAACCTGCCTCTTAGATTTTAATATTTATTTTGTCCAAGGGCCACTTTTGGGGAGATAGTAGCGTGAGAGGAAAGGTCACAGGGTCACCAGAAACAAAGGATTTAGTTAAAGCAGGCCGTTTGTTTTCAAGATACCTTAACAGTGTTTGTTCAAGAAAAGGTCAGAGGTCACCAAAGTCACCCTCTGGAGCCCACAAATAAGAATAACAAATTTAGTGGGGTTTTTTTTTTTTTTTNGTTTTTTTTTTTTTTGGTTAGCTACAGTCTTATCCAGCTGACATCTGTTATGTTAAATGTTCAGATGATGATAAATATTTAATTTTGTACTTATTAATCCAAAAAATCTCTACATTCAGTGTCATATAGACATCAGTAGCTGCCACGGCAACTTCAACGCGTCTTCTTCCCCAGCTCACCCACAGCCGAGTCGCTTTGATGAGCCGCCAGCCAGGATTAGATTCCACCCTTAATAACACTCCCACTTTCTCAAAGTAGTAGGGTGACACAGAGGACAGGATGGTAGGAAGGAAAGAGAGACTCAGAGCAGCTTTTTACCTCCATGATGTGCTTATTTTACAGCTACATCCATTTACTCCGGACGACATTCAGGCTGGGTTATGCTCCAACACATTTGTTGAAAAGGAAGATTTTCCCCATGAGGATTTCTTTTTTTCCTTCTTGAGGTTTCAGCCTTTTTTTGATTGAGCTGATTGCTGCAGTTGCACTTGCCAATGGCTGAGTTTTGTTTCTTTCAGGGCAAAGTCAGTTTTTGGTTTATGTTCGGACTTTACGCTGCTGACCATCATTTTGTTTCCTGCTTCTCTGTTTAGTCATTAAGTTTCATTCTTGTCCGGCTCTTGGGACAGGAGGTTATCCCAGCATGCAGCCAGTGGAGGACAGGTCACTTAAGTTTACGCCTAGCTCATCTGATCTGTCTAAAGGGATCAAACCCAGGTGAATGCACAGAGAACATACAAATCCCACGCAGACAGGATGGGAATCGAACCTGGCACATCTTACTGTGACGTGACATGCTGCCCCTTCAGTCTAGAGCAGTGGTTCTCAGTCCTGATCCTGAAGTACCACTGCATATTTTCCAATTTCTCCTTTCTTTACTCACACCTGATTGGCTCAGTCTGGTTTGTTTAGCCAATCAACATCTGGGAGGCACCAAATCTTGATCAAGTAAAAACACCTGATTTGGCTCGTGGGGTGCGGGCGGGGAGGGACGGAAAATATGGAGTGCTGTGGTTCAAGGACCAGGATTGAGGATTGGTCTAGAGCAGGGGTTCTCAAACTTCATCATGTCAAGAGCCCCTAAATTGTTGCATTCTCCAGCTGCTTCCCCCATACATATTACCCAGCCACATACTATTCAAGGAATAATAAAATCTGATTAGTTATTCATACTTGCAGCATACTTTATTTACTCAGTATTAGTTTCAGTATTCAATATTTATTCAATATACATTTGAATATCATTAACCACACTATTTAATATTACCTATAATCATCTGTCTGATCAGCATTTCTTCCTTACGTTTAAAAAAATGCAGCAGACTTTTCTGACTCACCTGGGTATTTTTATTGTCTTAAAAGTTTAGAAGGTTTTCAGCACTCTAGCATGTCCATCGTTCTTCTTTGCTACGGTAAAACCAGCGTGTTTTTTTTTTTTTTTTTNTTTTTTTTTTTTTTTTTCCCCCACTAGGTCATTATCATCTTCTGTGTCTTCATCAGGTGTACTCCTTTTCAGAAACTTATCCATCATTCAAAGATTGGGAGGTAGCTATTGAGCTAGCTGCTCCTATTAGCTTGCTAGCTAGTGTAACATACGGTAACCTCTGTAACTTCCTAAAGCGGTAATGACATTGTCAGATGATGGACTGATGAAAAATGCCACCTGGCTAACTAAATGAGGTCGAAATTGAAAAGAAAAAATAGGACATTGCTCATTCTTGCCATAAAAAAAGTATGGTCTAGGTCTGTTTTGGGATATTTCAGCTGTGGCATGGTTGCTGCACCATGCGTGAACTTATGAAAACAAGTTTATACTTTTCAATGTGTTTCCAAGGGTGACAACAAAGCTACCTGTAGCTCTGCTCAACAAGTGGTTCTAAATCTGAGTTCCCCGAACCTGCAGAATGATTTATCTTTGCTGTCACTTGTCGATGTGTTGTCACATCTGCAAACATGACCTATCCTCACTAACAGACAGCTACAACCACAAACTTTAAAAACCTCTGTGGAATGGAAAGGAGCAAGTCCTCATCAATGTTTGGCTTGCTGATTTCTGGATTATTCTGTGACCATCGCTTATTTATGAAGCAGCCTCATGATAGCAATGTTTGTAGTTGTTGACATATAGTGGAAAGTTGTAGATTTATGTAAGGTTCTGGGTTACTGTTTTGCAGTTAAAACGTGCAAAAAAGTGTAAATATTTTACTCGGAAGATCAATCATAAAATGTTACAGAAAAGCATCCTGAGGTTCAGCTCGTGCAAGACGTAGTTGCATGTTGTGTGTTGGAACATACATGTCTCAAATAATGTACCATGGAGAGCTGAAAGTCTGCAGATTTTCAATACTTCCAATATTCAGTATTGACTGCTGAATTCACTGCTTAGCTCCGCCTCTCTGATAACGGCATGCTGATCATTGAAATCGGCTGGTGTCTTGATTTCGGTTTGTCTGAAAACCTGCAGCTGATGTTGGTGATCGTTGCCTCAACACACTGCTTTGACTTCACCTGTCACTGAATTGAACTGTGCCCGTACTTTTGTGCCACTTCTACCCATTGGCCACACCACCGCCGTGATATTTCATATCACAGATCGATATCTCCTGTCATTCTTCATTAATAACGCCTTCCCAGCATTTAGAGTGAAGCCTTTCCACAAAATGTGGCAAATTCTATTCTGCACAGAGTAGCAGAAACTGTGTGCTGTGTTACGTACGAAGCAAAACTGAAACAAAAATGATCCTGGAGCGGCACTACTACTCTGAGATACAAATACAACACATCATGAGTTTCTCTCTAAAATGTTTGGGAACTGCCGAAATGTGCTGATGAAGCAACAGAAAATCTGCCTCTGTCATTCCTATACCATGCCATAGTGTCTCAAATATGCAAGGAGATACTTTTGCCTCAATCTAAACAAGTGGAAGTGTGTGTGTGTGTGTGTGTGTGTGTGTGTGGGTTCATTNTTTGCCTCAATCTAAACAAGTGGAAGTGTGTGTGTGTGTGTGTGTGTGTGTGTGTGGGTTCATTCCCGCTTGTATTTCCTATACTATAATATGACTGTAAGCAATATCCAAACTGTGCATTGTGCTGGCGTTCTGTTAATTAAAAGTGGTACCAAGTAATTGAATCAGTGAACCAACCTGTTGTTTGCTGGCTGTGGAAACGGTTGAGGCTGCGTGCCAAGCGACCACGAGGTCAGATCGTTTCAGCGTGTACGATTAGCCCAGCAAAGCCAGCCGTGTCTAACGATCACAGCCAGTCCATTCTGCAACATGCAATTGATAAGTTCTGAGCCCAGCAGCAAGGAAATGAGCACTTCAAGTGACAGTTGAGGTGTTTTTGCACATTTTCATTTGCGCTCAGTGATTGTAACTTACAAGTTCCAGAGGTGCAAGATGGACAAGCAATGCAGAGCAGACGCATCTGTTGTCACCATGGCTGCTAGCCAAGACTGTGGCTTTGAACCCTGCTCACCTGGTTTGGCACCCTCAGCCTGCCTCTTCCCAAACATGAAAAAGACTTTAGCTGGAACCTGTTTGGCCTCAGATGATGGTGTCCTATCAGCTGCAGAGATTTTTTTTTGAAAGCAAAACCTCTGAGTTTGAGCTTTCTATGCAAGGCTTAGAACTTATCAATCAATCATTCTATTCTATTCTGTTCTATTCTATTCTATTCTATTCTATTCTATTCTATTTTTCCTCTGAACAAGGCTTTACAATTTCACTCCACTGAGCCTAAATCACTCTGTGGACCTGCTTTTATCGTTGTAGATTCACTTTATTTCCCCCCATTCTGGTTTCAAGCAAACGCCTAACTGTTTAAACATTGTTGTGTTAATATTCTTCAGACAAAGCTGAACCCACCAAAGTTAGATTTATTTTCTCCCTGCTACCTTTAGCATCTATTGATATCATACATACAGGCCTTTATTGATATTGAAATTCACAAAGTTTGCAAAGTTGTAGCATTACTGGTTTTATGAAAATTGTCAACATGTGAGTGTTTAAGTCCATTTACCAGTACATAGTCTCTGTTCTAAAAAGTAAATTTGATTGCTTTTAAAGGGCTATACCAGCAATTTTGCATGTTTAAGCCCAATAAATACTATCTACATGTTACGTTACTGACAACCATTTCCCAAAACATAAAATTGTATTTTATTTTTCCCATTATTTTTCCAAATTCCCTAATGTTTCAAAGTTAAATGTTCAAGTGATGCTCCCACCTTACAATTGAATGTTTTGCCTGCTACACGTACATCTGAATGTAGAAGGGATGGTCAAGTTTTAATTTTTCAGTAAAAGCCGTCTTCTCCTGGGACTATTCCCTGTCAGAGACATACATTTTCTTTTGCGCAGCTCTATGTTGGATCGGTTAAATAAAGTTACTTTGATTAAAAATTTAATAGAGGTCATGTTTGCTGTGATGGATTACTTATCTGAAGCACATTTCAAGTCTCTACAAGTTGATTTTAATAGTGTACTGAAATGAACTGAAACCAGTGGCTTCCAGTGTTTCCAGTAAAATCACCTGTATGTCTAGGATTGTACATATATATGGGCTCAAACATGCAAAACTGCCAGTATGGCCTTTTAAGATGTGGTGCATGTAGTGTTTTTTTTTTTTTTTTTTTTTTTTTTTACAAAAGCACCAAAAACTCAGAAAGAGAGTTTTCCCACCTAATATCAACTGTCATGTGCATTTATTTAGGGTATTTCTTGAATTATTACAGCTGATCCCACAACATTTCTGCTCTTTAACAGTGAAAGTAAAAAGATTTCAGAGAAGAGATGACACAGCTCAGGTTATAGAAGGCCACCGTCTGAACTCGTTTTTCCCTCTGGATACTGATGGTTTGAAGACAGCTTCTGTCACAGTGCCTGTGTGTGAAGTGTGTGTTTACATTTGGATGTTAAATTTAGATCTGCATAGACTCAGGTGTGCTGGGTGGCATCAAGCCCTTGAGTGCGATCATGACTCTAACATATCAACAGGAATGCTTTGCAAATGACATTTCGCTGCTTGACGCAGTGAAGAGCATTTGACAGCTGCTGCTGCAGTATAATAATGAACTGAGTACAGTGGGGACTGTCAGTTGGATGCTGAGTGAAGCCCACCAATGGCAAGACAAGGTGGGTGATCCCTGTGGCAACATATGGTGCGCTGCTCTATTGCGTGTTTGTCCTTGCAAGCCTGTAATATGATTCTACAAGCTGTTGCTGTGCCTTAATTGACAGGAACGTCCCGTTACCTACTGCTAGATTAGGTCAAATTTTATCTTCAAGTGTGTGACTAATTTTTCACACAAAGCCTCACTAATTGCTCCAATGTGTTCTCAGGAAATTGGCCAGTTTATATATATATATATATATATATACACACACACACACACACACACACACATACATACATACACACTACCGCTCAACAGTTTAGAATCACTTGTCATTTAAGTAGTTCTTGCTATTTTATTCAATTTTTTTTTAAACAAACACCAAAATGTGATTTATTTAGTATATCAAATATTTGGGGAAAGAAGTGTTTAAATGATAAATAACACTATTTTAGTGATTTCTTATCAACGTATCCACCCTGAGATTTAATCTCTGCTTTGTAAATATGAGGCATCAGTTTCTAGAGCATCAGAGAATAATCTAGAATTTCCTAATAATCTCTGGAACCACATACAGCTTCTCTATGTGAATTTGGAATCATCTACAACTCATGTCATGATTCTGGACAATTGTTAAATGTCTTCATGTTTTGCAGCTTCTTGCAAATTAATTTAAACCTGTAGGTGCAAAATACTAAAAGACATAGTAGAATCATTTTGTACATACATACATATGAAACAAAACTAGTTTTACATTGATTCTATGTGGAAATCACTAGTGATTCCAAACTTTTGAGCGGTAGTGTGTGTGTGTGTGTGTGTGTGTGTGTGTGTGTGTGTGTGTGTGTACATATATATATACTGTATATATACACACACACACAGACACACACACACACACACACACACACACACACACACACACATATATTAGCTTTAAAGGCAACTAAATGTCAAACCATTTACCACAGTTCAGGGTTCAGTGAATAGATGCTTTTGGGAGTATTCCCACTGAGACTTGTGATAGTGGGTTGTGTGCATTAGGATGTTGGTTTTGTGTTATGGACTATATTATAAGACAGGGAAATACTTGTCATCAATGGTAAAATTAACTGTTCAGCAGCACAGAACATCAGGCTTTTACTGCCTTGCTCAAAAGCATTATAGCATAATGAAACTCTTGACTGCGGTGTATGTGTGGGGTGTTTTGAGGAAATGCTGCTTCCACATTGCACAGTGGGTGGGCCTGCTGATGGGCGGGGCTTTCTAACGGGGAAAAGTACTGGTACCATTCCCCATGCCAACTTGAACTGGAGATGCCTTTCAGATAGTGAAATGTATTTAGTCTTAAAGGATCATACTGGGATCGTGCATGTTAGAACTCAATCTGTACAGTCTGTGTACACATTATGTTACTGTCAACTATTTCCTACAATATAGTACTTTAGTGGAAAATTTAAGAGTTTTTTTCCTGCTTTCCAGACTGCCACTGGTTCAGTTCATTTGAGTACGCTGTTAAAATCAACTTGTAGAGACTTGAAACGTGCTTGAGATGCTAATCCATCACAGCAAACTATTAGGTTTTTTGCAGATGTAACTTTATTTAACCGATCCAACACGGAGCTGCATGGAAGATGATATTTCTCTGCCAGAAAACTAGTCTCAGGAGAAGATGGCTTTTACCGAGAAATTAAAACGACCGTGCCTTCTACAATCATGCATAAGTGTTAAAAGGAGAAACGATGAATTTTAAAGTGGTGTATCACCTGAATATTTGATTTTGAAAGATTAGGAGATTTGAAATAATTACAGGAAAACTAAAATAGTAACGTAACATGTATACAGGTTGTATGCAAACATCGTCGGTATGGTCCTTTAAGGCCTCAGTGTGACGTGGTGTGTAACCACATCTGAAAGTAACTGTGTTTATCTGCTCAGAATGCTCACACTCAAAGAGCCTTCATCATAGAGACATAGGGAATAGTTTTTATAACATTGACATAGTGAATCATGAATCATAAGTATGGATAACAACACGTTTCACTTTCAGATAGTCTCTCCTTGGTGATATCCACGGTGAAACTCAGAGTTGTGAGCAGGGACAGTGACAGAAGTAGTTATGTGAAGACAGACAAAAAAAAAGCTTGAGAGACAAATTAAAACCCTACTGACTTTCACTTTTGCTGAATGAAGTGAACGTGACTTTAGGAAAGTCACAAATTTTGTCGAGATCAGATTTCACATTCAAAAGTTGGTTTCAGGTGCTATCCGATGACACAACATGCACTTCATTTGAAGCATACAGTGACCTTTAACCTCCCAGATAGCAAGACAAGGCAAATTCATTCTTATAACACAATTCAAAAGGCAACAATTCAAAGTGCTTTAACAAAGCAAAAATGCATTAAAACAGCATTTAAAAGACAATAAAAACAAAATAAAGCAACATTTGCAAACATAGAATGTGGATGACTGAGATAAAACTTCACAGACACAACAGATAACAAATATTGTTTGGGTTATTTACTAGGCTATGAAAGTTATGAATTAAGATCATATTTGAATCTGAGTTATTGCTGTCAGCTAGAGTCCTGTAATGGGGTCTCTACTTTGTTACATGCGCATCTGCTAAAAATATTGGGGCACATTCACCAATATCTAACTAAGTCTTTTCTTAAATTTGTTCTTGAGAAAGGTCCTTAGAAAAGTCTACATCAGATTCACAACATGTTCTTAAACTGCAGAATTCTTTGTACCTGTGTTCTGATAATGATGAATCCCATTGTCCTTGCAAATTGAAAGCCAGTTGTTCTAATTAGCGTAGGTAAACCCCTGTCAATCCCCATAAAAGGGCATGAGACTGCAGGGCCGTGCGCACAAGAAATCACACAGAAATTGAAAAGAAAAGTTGAGAGAGAAGTCAAGAGTACCCAAATGAAAATCTAAAGATGGTGGAGCACCGGACTCCAATGTAAGAAAAGCTTCATTAGTTGTGAAGTGGAAGTACTGCTGCAGGAAGTGAACAGCAAATGAGGTGTCATATTTAGTAGTGTCAGCAGTGAATATAAGATAACAAAAAAAAAAAAAAAAANATGAAGTAAAAAAAAAAAACAACTACAAAATATTATAAATGATAAAAATATTATTGTAATTTAAATCCTATAATGTTTTACAATTGTAGAATTGAAGAAAATGCAATAACCAATTATTTTGCACAAACATGTCAGCACTCAAATGTGCGTGTATTCTTGAGTGTGCGTAGATTCTGTTCTTACCTAAGAACAAATCCCAAATAAGAAAACATTGGTGAATNTTCTTGAGTGTGCGTAGATTCTGTTCTTACCTAAGAACAAATCCCAAATAAGAAAACATTGGTGAATGTCAGAATCTTCGTGGAAACTGCATAAGTAGGTTTTAAGAAGAAATTTCTTCTTAAAGGACCATGCCACCATTTTGCATGTTTGAGCCTAATATATTCAATTTTCATACACGTAATGTTACTGACAGTCATTTCCTAAAGCATACTACTGGAATGGTGAGTTAAAAAAAAAAGTTTTTCCTAGCTTCCAGACCACCACTGGTTTCAGTTCATTCTGGTACGCTATTAAAATCAACTTGCTGATACTTGAAACATTCTTGGGATAGGTAATCAATTATGCAAACAAGACATGCATTCAGGTTTTTTTTTGTTTTGTTTTTTTTGTGAATGTATGTCTCCACTGGGGAATATAGCCCCAAAAGAAGACCTGTGTTTATCGAAAACTTTAAACAACCATGACTTCATAAGGCTGCATAACTATTAGCAGGTGAAACATCGATTTTTAAGGTGGGTGTATCGCTTGAATATTTGATTTTGAAAAATTAAGAGGTTTTGCAAAATATCAGGAAAACTGAAATACGGTTTTATCCTTTGGGAAATGATTGTCAGTAACCTTACGTGTATGAAAATTGAATATATTAGGCACAAACATGCAAAATGGTGGTATGGTCCTTTAAGAACACTTAGTGAATGAGGCCCAATGCCTTTACCAGTCTCTTTACTGCATTAATGTAATTAGGTCTCTGACTGTGGATTGAGGAGCATTCATATAGAACAAACAACTATAAAGATAAATTTCAGGCCCCTTGACAACAGTTGAACAACATCACTGATGCAACAAATATACAATCCAATAAATGTTTATAATCCTTGGCACATTCTAGGGTGTCTGCCCAGGTGGAACCACTGAATCATTCAGGGATTTTTCCCTCAAAAGTTTGATCCCTGAGTGATTTGTGGATGCAGAGAGTAATAAAAACCTTTCCAACCAGATAGATACACTTGAATTATCAATAACAGCATCAGTCAGATTCTTGTCTCTTCTGTTATGGCGTCTTTTTTATGATGTGGCTTCATCTTTACTGTATTGTGTTGAGTTCCCTTTGCTAGTTGTTGCACCATGACCAAGTTCCCAGTCTCTTTATTACACTGAGATAAGAGATAAGATCCTCCTTTTTTTTTTTTTTTTTNTTTTTTTTTTTTTTTTTTATTGCTGGGTGATTATTTTGGCTGGATGCATGCTGCAGCATTCTGACAGGTTTTAGCCCCAATTAGGTTGTCCTGAACTTATGTGGAGGACCTGGAAGAAAAACCCACATCATCCACAGCTTGTATTGTTGAATTGGATTTTTAGATATCTCTGCTTAATTAGTTGAATAAATGTCCCCATGTGGACACATTTGGTGTTAAAGTCAAGGTCTCAGCAGATGCACAACAAAGCAACAAAGTTACAGATTGGTGTATCGACTGTTACAAGTGACTTCATTCATAGTTCTCATTCATCTTCAACCTGCAACAAAATGTCAAAATGTTATTCGCTTGAGTTATATTTGCATTTTTATGAGGAAAAATAGCTCTTTTGTTGTGTAATGTTGGAGGTTTCTAACAGAAAATGGAGTGTACATTAAACCTGTGTAAACTCATTTATCCGCTTACTTATGTATTGTTAAATCGGATTCCAGAAGTTTTCCCTATGTGGTGTGATTCATTTGAGCAGGTCTGAACACAGCAATCACACCGAAGCGTGGACCAAAAAAAAAAACAAAACAAAACACACTGAGACCCTTTTTGAGGAAGTGGTCTCACAAATGAACTCTCGTTCATTTTCTGGTTAATTTTCACAACGTTTGCTTGTGCTGTAAAAATGATCCAAACAAGTTCTGAACCAACAGATTTCTTGTTAATCTAGAAGCAGAGGCCTACGTGGATGTGATTAACATTTAGTAAACTATTATAACTTTTGATTAGAAAATCAAACAGATAATATAAAAAAGTGGTAACATATCAAGCTTACCTTTCAGATGAATATGTTGAGGGTTAGCATTGTGCTCGGTATGTGCTCCGTTGTCCTGTTCAGCTGTCTGAAGGCAGCAAGACTTTGTGTGTGTGTGTGTGTAACATCTAACTATAAAGACAGAAATCTCTGTCTGTGGCACCAACATCTCTAGAACCCGGCACTGTATGAAGTTGAAATTCGGCAGGTTCATTGCTAAGGACTCAAGGACGTGCAGTATCACGTGTGAAGTTGTTTGGATGAGCGGTTCTTTAATTGAGCTGTGCCAGTAAAAAGTAGTCCACAAGGCAGGATATGCTCCAGGCACGGCAGCATATGCTCCGGTCCAGTGGCACAGTCTCAACCTGACCCTGTACAGCAGACAAAGCTAGCTCACAAGGACGTGCAGAACAAAACTTTGGCAGGCCGTGGCACACGCCAGAAAGTCCGGCCTGTTCCGAACAGGCACATTTTCAACAAGCACTGCAGTGAAGCAAAATGTTTTTTGTTTTTTTGTTTTTTTGTTTTTTTTTTGTTTTTTTAAGATGCTGGAAGTCAAATCGGCATTCTACTGGCATAGTTTAACTCAGTATATGGCCCAAATCATCACTATTGATGGCTATGACTAGGAACACCTGCCTATTCTGTCATTGTTTTATGTTGTATAGGCAAACAGTAATGTCTCCTCGTTTAGATTTTTGCTGAGTAACTTCTGTCCAATGAGCAGAGCAAGCGCTCTCACATGGCTTTAGTTGGTATATTTTGGTTTGCTTTAAATTTTTCGGTGTGAAACCATATCAAACCAGGAGTGAAAACACCAAAAGTAACACCTCTTTCGATGAGTTGGGCCAGATTCATTGAACTGTATGTTTGAAAACCACCTTAGACTGAGTCCTTACTAAAGACCTTTGCTGCAAGTCTAACCAGCCAACTGTTTGTGTAGAGTTTTGCAGAGAACACCATGAACGAGCTGCTGGGCTGGTACGGCTACGATAAGGTGGAGCTCAGAGATTCAGACAACCTGGAGATTGGGGAGACACCACAGCACATCTCTGTTCTCAAAGGTACGGAGCAGTGACATGACTGTGTGCATTTTTCATCTTTTTTTGCATTTTACACCAGGTTCATCATCTGTCATTTGATCAAATGTTGCATTACATATCTTCTGTAAATATTTTGTGTTCAGAGCCCATGCCAGTTTTGAGAATATTGACCATGCCTTAAAGGACCATACTGATTTTTGCATGTTTGAGCCCAGTATATACAACCTGCATACATGTTATGTTACTGATAACCATTTCTCCAAACATACTACTGGAGTGGAAAATTTCAGATTTTTTTTCCTACCTTTCATTGGTTTCAGTTCATTCCAGTACTGTATGAAAATCGGCTAGTAGAGACATGAAACATGCTTGAGATATGTAATCCATCACAGCAAACAAGGCATCTATTAAATTTTTTGTCTAAGTAATGTAATATCAGCATTTCAACATGGAGCTACACAGAAGAAAATGTACGTCTCCACCAGGGAATATAGTCCCTGGAGAAGACGGCTTTTAAATTAAAACGACTGCACCTTCTACACACAATCCTGTGTAAGTGTTAGCAGGTGACGCAGAATTTTAAGGTGCATGTATCATCTGAACATTTGATTTTGAAAGGTTAGAGGATTTGGAAAGATAACAGCAAATTTAAAATACGATTTTATGTTTTGGAAAATGGTTGTCAGTAACGTAACATGTATAGGGATTGTATGTGTTGGGCACAAACATGCAAAATTACCACTTTGGTTCTTTAGACTGTGCATACTTGAACCCTATGAGCCATTTTCATTTTTATATTTCACGATTTATTTAGGCATTGTGACTCTTGCATTTTGGCAGGACGCTCTCTGAGCACCACAGCAATCCATCAGTTGTTCACTAACACTTTCTCACTCAATTTCTTCCATCCAGAAAACTCTTTGCCAAAAATCCCAGCGTCAACAGAGAGCAGTGAAGGCTCCCCGGATCGAGCCAACAGCTCACAGTCTTTGCCAGGCTTCAGGAACGGAGTCACAGAGCCCTCCACCACACCGTCCACATCTACCCCCAGCATCAAGGAACATGGCAACCTGCCCATGATAGTCCCCATGATCCCGCCGCCATTGATCAAGCCTCCTGCAGGTAGCGAGCATGGACTTCTTTTTGGAAAGATGCATGCATGAATTTGACTTGAAAAGAAGCTTTTAAGGCTTCTGGAAGGTTAGGGTTATTTAGATTTTTTTAACCAGCTGTTGCTTGCTCACTTAATTGTGTATTTGCACATGGTTACAGTTTATATTGCTAGAAAGATTATGGTCAATTTTGCCAGCGATGCACTAAAGGACCATACTGGCAATCGTGCATGTTTGAGCCCAACATATACAATGTGCATACATGTTATGTTACTGACAACCAATTTCCAAAACATAAAACCGTATTTTAGTTTTCCTGTTATNTACATGTTATGTTACTGACAACCAATTTCCAAAACATAAAACCGTATTTTAGTTTTCCTGTTATTTTGTCAAATCCCCTAATCTTTAAAAATCAAATGTTCAGGTGATACCCACTTTAAAATTCAGTGTTTCACCTTCTAACACTTATGCATGATTGTAGAAGTCATTGTCATTTTAATTTATTTGTAAAAGCTGTCTTCTCCTGGGACTATATTTCCTGGTGGAGGAATACATAGTCTTCCATGCAGCTCCGTGTTGGATTGGTTAAAAATGTTACTTCAGCAAAAAAAAAACAAAAAAAAAAAAAAAAAANAAAAAAAAAAAAAAAAAAAACCTAATAAACATGTTGTTCACTGTGATGGATTATGTATTTATTTCAAGCAAGTCTCTATACAAGTTGATTTTAATAGCGTACTGGAATGAGCTGAAACCACTGGCAGTCTGGAAGACAGGAAAAAAATTCCAAAAATTTACCACTAAAGTAGTATATCTTGGGAAATAGTTGTCAGTAACATAATGTGTATATGGCAGTCCCCGGGTTACGAACAAGTTCTGTTCCCACGGCTGTTCCTAAGTCGGATTTGTACGTAAATCGGAACAGTTACGTAAGGCGTATCTAGGGTATATATTTTACTGAGGCACGTATCTAGTGTATATATTTTACCTTTCTATGCATAAGAAACCAGATTTACACTTTGGAGGCATGGTTACAAAGGTTACAAAAAAGAAAAAAAGGCAAAACACGAATAACACACAACATGGTGCTTACAGCGAGCATGATCCGACTTAAAATAGCGACGGCCACTGCACCGCTGATGACGCGCAATGTTCTGACGTGCGTTGTAAAGTAGTGCATTGTTCATTATTATGAATCATTGCATGTAACTCAAATTTTTAATTTAATAGGCTTTATGGCAGTTGGTTTGTAGGTACAGGTTGTTCGTAAGTTGGACGTTCGTAAGTCGGGGACTGCCTGTATGTGGATACTGGGCTCAAACATGCACAATCACTGGTATGGTCCTTTAATATCAGATTCAGATTCAGATTTAGATGTATTTGTCATATGTATGTTAACACAGGGTCAACAGTACAATGAAATGTGTTTCACGAGAGAAACGGGTCAGCTCAGCAGTAAAAAGGAACAAAATAATAAGAGCACTTCTACAAAAGATTAAAATAATAAGGTTGAGAATAAATAAAGAATAAGAAAAATGACAATACGAGATAAGTATTAAAACAAAATATAACACTGTACTGTACAAATGGCAAAAAGAAAAATACATGAAGAAAAATATATAATATTATATACATTTGTAAAGGGATGTATGTAGGCGTAAAGTGACAAGTGGTATATTGTTATTGCACAGATGTGATGGAATCAGGAAGGATGAAAAAAAAANTAAAGTGACAAGTGGTATATTGTTATTGCACAGATGTGATGGAATCAGGAAGGATGAAAAAAAAAAATCCATCATTGAGCTGATACTTTTGTTCAAATATCCACGAAATGAAATAGCATTTTGTTTACAGTCGTTCTTGAGACTGATTACATTGTATTTAAAGCACAAATAGCTAGGACCCCCCAAATAAATAAATTCAACATTAAGCAATGCAAAAACTTTACTTTGCACTTCTCCAAAGCCTCCACATCAGGGCAGGTACAGGCCGCTAATGAGCCGTACCTGCTGCACACCTTATTTACCTCCACCTGTCCAAGTGTCAGATATTCCCTCGTCAGCTCTCTGAGGAAATGTCCGCGTTTCTCGGCCAGACAGAGCGCTTCATTATCCCTCCCGCCTGCTATGGCTCAGGAGGTCGGTACGCCCCGACCAAGGGAGCGAGCTGCCTTGGCATCGGCCAAGAGGAGTCCCCACTGGCCCTGCCTAGGCGGGGAAACAGATGGTGCGGTCCCACTAAAAGCTCAGCACCAACCCACCACCCAGCTGACACCCCCTTCAGCTCGAACCCCCCCCTCCCTCTTTTCTCACTGAATAATTCATGAGCACCACAAAAATCCGACAAAGGACCTTTTGAGGTGCAGGTACGGCAGATGATGGCGGTATTTAGTATGGAGGCTGCATAATTACGGGAGTGTTTTCCTCTCGGGCAGATGTGTGTGTTTGGAGTTTGGAGCTGGTAACAAGGATGCGGGGAAACGCAACGACAACCCTGCTTTGACACGCCGCCGCCACGCGTGAAAATGTTGAGATATCGTGAAAGATGTCCAGAGTCCCGCTGGTCTTCAATCTCTATTCATTACAACCCATGGTACTCCCCACCCCAACTCCAAACCTGTCAGTTTAGAATGAAAGTCACCTGGAAAAACACATTTTCTATTTTTTTTTTTTTTTTTANTAGAGAGAGAGAGAGAGAGAGAGAGAGAGAGAGAGAGAGAGAGAGAGAGCATAAAGGGAGTTAGAGAGATGGTGAAATACATAAAATATGCATGTTGGGTTCACCGTGCGATCTTTCGGCCCCTGGGGAGTTATTCCTTTAATTGTGCGTTAGTCTTTACTTAAAATCTGATGGCCCTGTAGATCCATTAAGCTTAACACGGGGTGAAAAAGCCTGGCCAGCGTGCGATAAGGAGGTGAGCGGGGGTGAAAGACTAATGGNTCTCTCTCTCTCTCTCTCTCTCTCTCTCTCTCTCTCTCTCTCTCTCTCATTGCAACAGGGAAGTACTTAAAGCTCATTGCTGGCAGTCAGTTTACCAGCAGAGATGTTTCAATGTCACTCAAGGTCCAGCAAAATAATTTGTTGCCAATAAATTAATGACTGTGCAGCAACTCTGCAGTCGAATGCCCGTAAATCCGAGGTTTTATTATTAATAGGACTTAATTATCTCAGATTTCCTAAAGAGAATTTAAAGATCTCTCCCTCTCTCTCTAAATAAATGCCCATGTTAAATACAGATGCATCCATTTTTATATCCTTCACATTTCTTATTATATTAATATGTTTTATCTTATTAGTTTTGAGCTTTGTCAGAAGTCATTATTTCAAAAATAATGCAGTTTAGACATTAAGAATAGAATTGTATGACAACTCAGTTTTGACAAAAAAAAAAATCAGATCACAATTTGGCATTTTAGATTATTCTAGATTATTTTGACATGATCTCTGTTTTATTCTTTTCAAATTTTTTGCCTGCCTAAGGAGGTTATATTTTCACCCATGCCTGCAGGATTATCAAAACAGTTCTCAAACGGTTTTGATGAAACTTGGGGGAAAGGTGGTGATCTCATTAAGTTTTGCTGCAGATCCAGATCCAGGAACATATTCAGGATTTATTTTTTTAATTATTTAAATATGTTCACTAAATGTGCTCATTTTATGTTGTGTCTTGTTTTTTTTGAAAGATTTCTCTGTCACTTTGTCTTTCTGTGTAGGTTTCTGAGTAAATTTGTTTGTGTAACTATTTATTTCTGTTTTTTAAACTTCATTCCCTCTTTTCTCAGAGAGGCCTCCTCATGAGTAATTTGAAATATTTTTACCAGGGCTACTCAAATACAAATCTTAAAGGCCCATAAAGAAAATTTTCAATTAGACAAAGGTCCATTTATTAAGGTCATTCAAGCCAGGTCTGATTGGGATCCTAATTTTTACCAGGAATTTAAGGTGTCGAGTGAGGTGGGGG
>VXCM01000589.1:25227-213960 GCA_014773175.1 Lucifuga dentata | reverse complement strand
GGGGGGGGGGGGGGTGCTGATGAAACTAGCTGCGCTGTCAACTCTCAGTGAGCCCAGCGCCATGTCAACCCATCATTGTCATGGAGATGACGGGACGTTGAATGTGACTGGACCAAACCAAAGCAGAGTAGACATTCTCACACAGACAGTGGAGCAGTTGGACATTCAGTTCTCTGGATGTTGGAGTGGAGAATTTTGACTTGTTGCATCACAGCAATGTCTCACAAATAATACATACGAAAAGTATAATTTTCTCAGAATCCAGAGACAGTTGTGGCTCGGTCCGGATCAGACTTTGAGGATGACTGATTTATACATTTGGTGGTGGATATTAGAAGTGTATATACTATACATAAAGGAAACCAAAAAAAAAAATAAAAAGNGGTGGTGGATATTAGAAGTGTATATACTATACATAAAGGAAACCAAAAAAAAAAATAAAAAGTATAAACAGACATGAGTACCACATGTGGGTCACACAGTGGTTTTACACAGTTTTTACTGTGTGTGTGTGTGTGTGGGTNGGGCGTGGCATTTCCTTCACACCAGATTAATTCAGAACAGAGTTATGAAACTTGTCAATTTGTCAAAAGTGGACAAATATCCTCCCGAGACGATCTTTGAGAATTATTTCACATTCTTTGCATCTCTGCTGAGGTGAATACACTCACACACACACATTATCCTCAGCAGCAGGAGGAGGATTCACAGGGACACTTCTTTCAGGGACTCATCAGCATGAGCATTAAAGTGCGTCCATGTGTCCAGTTCAGCATCTGGAACAGAGCGGCCTCAGCATCAGCATCAGCAGCTCATCTGTTTCTCTTACATTTACTGCAGGCGGGATTTCATTATAAAGCCAGCGGTGGTTNTTTTTTTTTTTTTTTTTTTTTTTGTGGCTTGCCTCTTGAACGATTCGGCGGCAGGGCTGAATGAGCGGAGTTAGTAACATTTGGTGCATCTGCTGCATCAGGTTGTTGAATTCTCATTTAAATGCTTTACCAAGAACTTGCTCATCAGAGTCGGCTTGGCAGTACAACTTATGTTGGAATCCGTTTTGGTGCTGCTGAAAATGATGCCTGCAGTATGATACAATGCAGCAGTCCAAAACATATAATAGTGTATTGTTTTAAAGGACCATACCGGTGATTTTGCATGTTTTAGCCCAATACATGTTCTGTTACTGACAACCATTTTTTTTCCAAAGCTGTTATTTTGCCAAATCCCCTAAACTTTCAAAATCAAATATTCAGATGATATAACCACCTTACAATTCAATGTTTCACCTGGAAACTCTGTGTTGGAATTAAATTAAGTTTTCTTGACAGAAATAAATAAACTTGTTCACTGTGACGGATTGCTCATCTCAAGCCAGTTTCAAGTCTGTACAAGTTGATTTTAATAGATTTTGAATAGATTTTGAATAGATTTTTTGATTTTAATTTTAGAGAAATGAGCTGAAACCAATGGTGGTCTGGAAGGTAGGAAAAACAATTCTAAAACTTATTGCTACAGGTGCATGTTTTGGGGAAATGGTTTTCAGTAACGTAACATGTACAGTATGTAGGTTGTATGTATTGTGCTCAAATGTGCAAAACCACCTACTTTAAGGTTACATTTAATGCTGTTTGCTATTTTCCCTCATTTTATAGTGTAACGTAGTCTGTGTTGAACACTGTCAAAGCAGCAAAAACTGCAGAATTATCAAAACAGACAAATCCATAAGTCTTTAACTGCCCCAAAAGCTTCATTTTGATTGGTCCTTTACTTCTGATGTCAACATGTAACACACCTATAGACACAACCACAAAGTATGAGGCTAATGAGTGTTTGTCCAATGTCTGCCATGTCATGGCAGAACACAGACCCGTTGCCCAATATCATAAGCTGGGCCCCCTTCAATTTTACGGGGGGGGGNGGGGGGGGGGGAGGGGGGGGCATTCCAGACCCCGTTGCCAACTATGGACACACTCCACTTTACATTGGAGGAAATACACATAATGGTAGCATGGAATTTCAATCTACGCATATCATATCTACACACTGCAGGAGCTCAGGGCATAGCTTAATTGATATGCAATATAATCATCATGACAGGCAATGAGCACACACACACACACACACACACACACACACACACAGCAAGAGAGAGAGTGAGAGAGTGGGAGAGAGAGAGACAACAAATATTTACCTTCTATGGATCTTCCTCATAAAGCTGAGCAGTGTTCCCATCTTTGCCATAGTAGCAGGAGGCGACTTGAGCCACTTGAGCCAACAGAGTCCCACATGTACAGTGTATAATCCCGCCTAACATAACATAGTTATGTAAATGGATGCCCAGTGATTACATTTATTTAGTTCTTTGCCCTTTCAGTATTTTTAATATACAAATATTTTGTCCAAACAGGTATATATTAATTTTTAAATTATAAAACCATCAATGGAAAATTAATTTGAAATTAACCACAATATCTATCTATGGGCAGGCCGAGCAATCTGATTGCGCGGACCCGGCCCCCTCAGGCCCGCCCAGTCAGGTTTGGCAGAACATGGAGGTGAAATTAAAGAGACAGCACCTAAAATAGCCTGTTTTCACTCAGTGTGCACAGCAATGCAGAAGCAAAGAAAAGTAAAATGTTTTTGCACATTAAAGCATTGCAAATGTTTCAAAAATACTTAATAAATGAAAGTAACAGCATGAAAATCTGTATAAACATTCAGCGTATTGTCTCTTTCCATTGAAAAACACTGTAATATGAATCTTGTGGTTTTTCAGAAGAATGGCGTTACAGTATGTGCCTTTATGCTATGTGACATGATGTATGGATGCTGCTGTAGAGGATAAAGCCTTACAGGATACCATGTGCTCATTTTTTTTTTTTTTTTTTTTTGAGAAATTCAATAGTGAAAGCAAGTGACAAAAAAAATTTAGGAAAACAAAACACAAACACCCTGATGGCCAAAACTCAGAAAATAAGGCCCAAATTCAAAGTAAGTGGGATTGTCCTTTAAGTTGGTATTTGGCTAATAATTGCTATAATGCATCCACACATTTCATCCTTTGCTCCCTTTGAGATTCAGGAAATTTCGCTGCAGCTGTTTTACATTTGTATCCCACAAACCGAACGTGACTCTAAACGTCGGTCTCGCCGCTTTCCCTCCAGATGAAGACGCATCCAACGTGCAGATCATGTGCGCCTGGTGCCAGAAGATCGGCGTCAAACGCTACTCCCTGAGCATGGGGAGCGAACTGAAGAGTTTCTGCAGCGAGAAGTGCTTTGCCGCCTGCCGCAGAGCCTATTTCAAGAGAAACAAGGTAAAGCTCCTTCCACAAAACAGATGTGCTTTGCAGCTGCGCGATCATTCTCCTGGCAGCCGAGCGTGGCACCAATACGGAGGCCCAGTAGAGAAACCAAGATTGGTGTACTTCAGTTGATTTGTCAATATTAAAATCTTACAGGCTAAATAAAATTGGTACACCAGTGTGAAAAAATAAATGTAAAAACAGGTTTCAGGTTTATGTATCAAAAGCAGATTTGTAGTCATAGTCGTAAGTTCAAACTTCACTTTTGCATTGGATTGAATGTCTTTAAGTCTGAAGGCAAGTAAATCTCGACTTTCTGCGTTTTCTTTCCACTGTGAAATTTCTGTGACAAATATATATGTCTTAAGTGATCTTTTAGTGGTGAAGAAATATTAGTTCTACTTGAGTTCTAAGACATTTTGCTCAGCAGCTGAATGTTAAAGGTCCAGTAAGGCTCCATTATCAGGTGACACGTTATTCTCAGAAACAACTTTCACTTCACAGGTCAGCTGGATTATTGGTTTTTGGCGTTTTTAGCCAACTAGCCAGCAGAAACACTTCGGCCAGGATTATACTTAACATTACCTACACAGTGAACATCCAAGATGGCTGCCAAGTCACAATTAACTGTGTTAATTGGAAGTGTTGGTTGTGCACATCCTCACAAAACGCCTATACTACATGTTTAAAAATGCACTACCCTCAAAACAACATAGGAGCAGTAGTGTCAACTTTTCAGTGACAACATAAAGGAATCAGAAGCAGGATTCTAATGGTTTCATGTACCATCTCCATGGTTACCACTGAGATGTTTGTTTCTCTTTTATAAAATGAGTAAAGTGCTGATCTTGTCACCATCTCTATACCGTTGAGCAAAATCGGAGGTAGTTTTTAAAGGACCATACTGGCGATTGTGCATGTTTGAGCCCAATATATATACATTCTATATATATGTTATGTCCTGACACCATTTCCCAAAATATACTACTTTAGCAGTACATTTTAGTATTGTTTTTCCTACCTTACAGCTGCAATTGGCTTCAGTTCATGCCAGCATGTTATTAAAATCAACTTTTAGAGACTTGAAACATATAATCCATGTCAACAAACAAGATGTCTGTTAGGGTTTTTGCCAAAGTAACTTTTTTTTAACCAGTCCAACACAGAGCTGCACGGAAGACAATATGTTCCTCCGCCAGGAAATATAGTCCCAGGTGAAGATAGCTTTTACAGAGAAATTAAATTGACCATGCCTTCTACAATGTTGCATAAGTGTTAGAAGGTGAAACACTGAATTTTAAGGTGGGTGTATCATCTGAACATTTGATTTTNATAAGTGTTAGAAGGTGAAACACTGAATTTTAAGGTGGGTGTATCATCTGAACATTTGATTTTGAAAAATAAAGGGATTAGAAAAAATAACAGGAAAATTAAAACACGATTTTATGTTTTGGAAATTGGTTGTCAGAAATATAACATGTATGCAGGTTGTATATACTGAGCTCAAACATGCACAATCACCAGTATGGTCCTTTAAAGCGTCACATTTCTGACCAGGGATGGCATGTTAGCCCTCAACTTGCCCCCTAGTGGATGGAGAATTTTGTCCTCTAGGTCAGTGATTTTCAACCAACTCACTAGTGAACCTTCTGAACTGCCCGGAGGTGCAGCAGAAAATTTAAAAACACATATCATGAAAGTATTCCACTTTATTTGGATGGAGGAAATTCTTTAAATAGAGCATTTTTATTGGTTTAATTTGTGCCTGTGAGTAAATACAGTTACAGATTGTGAATATGGTTGAATACAGCTGTGAGACTTTATAATGTCTTGGTGGTCAGTGAGATATTGGTGTGTCTTGGGATTTTTAGAATACAAAAAGTGTGCTGCAGCAGGAAAAAAAATGTGGTGAAATACCGTTCTAGTATGATATAAGCAGCACCAATGAGTGCTTAGGCGTATGCATAGTTAAAAGTATAATCCTGGCCAAAGAAGAGCAACCACCAAACAACTAGAGGCATTATAATGCAAACCTTAGCTTCTACTTGATCTCTTTTTGATTTTTTTTTCAAGTTGGTGTTCTGGTTAAACAGTTATTGTTTACTAAGAAAAACTGATCACTTTCTTTGCAGTGTTCCAAAAACAAATTCAGAAGTGAAATGATCTCTTTTATTGCAAAAGACAGAGGACCTCCACTACGGCTGCTAGAAATTACGTTATGTCATCTGAAAAGCCTTTATAAAACTTTTTATTTTTCTTATCATTACTTTCTAATAATCTCAGGTTATTGTGCTTTATTGCTAAATTCTGATTCAGTGCTTCAAAAAGGCCCTTTGAATTTAAACTCCTTCCTTTTTCAGGTTTGGCTTGAATATAAAAATAAAATAAATTTAACAAGAAACTGTTAAGAATAAATCATAGATTTTTACCGTAAAACTCCCCTTTAAGCAACCAACTTTAAAATGTCCGGGTTGCTGTCATCGATAAGAGCGAAAGCTGCTGTTACTAAAAGTTGTCGTTGTGTTCTCATTAGTTAAACTGTCTCCTTTTCCTTCATACCAAAGCTTGGATATTTAAGGAATTACAGCGTGAGTATGGCGTTTTCCTCTCCTGCTTGTCTGTATTGAAGTCAGTTGCTCATCCAAACACACAATCACGTCTTAGCAGGAATGAAAAAGTGCTGCACATACAGCGTGTCTGTTCATTTGGAGTCAGTGATATCCAGTTTCTTTTCTTTGCTGACACTGTTTTTTTATCCCACAGCATGAACCTGAGCCTTGTGTCTACTTTACTGTCCTGTTGCTCGTAGTACGTTTGTCATTTTCTACTTTAACATTTCAAACACTTATTCTCCTAGTGTGTTCACTGTGCTAAATGTTAAAAAATATAAAAAAAGATGAATGATTTTTTTTTTTTTTTTTTNGTTTTTTTTTTTTTTTTTTGTCATTTTGGTGATGACGAGGAATATCTGACATGTTGAAACCTTGTGGGAGAAACGCGTGAAAGTTTTAAGACCTTCCTATCAGCTTTAGATCTGTTCCATTTTCATCTCTAGACACCACAGGAAGTCAGAAAAAAGTAGGGAAAAGGTTTGTAACTCCCATCCTTTACGCTTTGCGTTTAAAATGCGACCCTGTCCAGATGTGTTATCTGGAAAATGAAAAACTGCTTTTTAATCCGAGGCTTAAGTGCTCGCAGAATGCATCGCGAATCCACGTCTGATTGGAGCTCAGTCGCAGCTAGCCGGGTGTAAATGCAATCCGTGCGGCTCAGAAAACATTCGTGAGATAAAATCCACCCACAAGTCGCCACTTTGCTTCATCTTCCTGCTCACTCATTTCAAAAGTTAGTTTGAAGTTATAATTTGCCATAAACAGATCCCTGCAATACAGACATTACATTGAATGCAGAGAGCGACCACCAAAGCAAGAAAGTTTATTAGTAATTTTATAAAAGAATAAAGCTTGTCTGTGGAGCGAGGAGGTTTTGATAACATATTGTTGCTGAGATCCAGTCACAATGCAGGGAGAATACACAAAATGCTTTTTAACGTAAGGTGAATATACAAATTAGATGTCATTATCCAGATGACATATATGAACACAGAAATGGCATTTTAACACAAGATAGAACGGGGTCAAAATGTTCTGACATGGTTTGTGTCAATCTGAGATCAATCAGAGAGGCTGTAATCATAACATAAAGCTCCAGCTCAATAACATGATACTATAACTGTAGCATAATGTGTCAGGGTGCAGAACTGGATTCAAAAGCAGAACACAGGAGACAGAGGCTGCTGGTAGCTTTGTGAAGTTTACTTGAGCGTTGAGGCAAAGTACAAGTCCAAAGGCAAGCAGGGTCATACACGAGGTAGCAGTCAAAATCAGGCAGAGGTAACAAAGGGCTTAGACTAGCAGGAATCAAAGCAGAACGAGGTGGAAACATTAAACAGGCTCGGGCTCGGCAGGAGTGAACTAGCGAAAACACAGAACAATCTGGCAGAGGCTACAAGGAAATGACAGGTATGTATACACAGCTAGACTAATGAGCAGAGCAGGACAGGTGTGTGATGTTGGATTGAGGTCAGGTGAGCTGCATGGACAAAGGTTGAGGGATAAAACTTGGAGAAGAACAGACTGTCCCAGGAACAAACACAGAACATGAGACGAAGGCAAAACACGGAGGAAGCACAGGGAAGAGGAATGAAGAGAAAGAGAGAGAGAGAGCAGAGAGCTGGAGAAGAAGAGTACGAGCAGAATCCCTGATATAATGATGAGATGAAAGTTTAGAATATGCTTGATTTGTCACAGCTTATCATATCAAGGTTCACATGGATAAAGCTGGTAAACTAAAAGTTGTAGGTACTAAAAAAAAAAAAAGACACAGTATTCAGAGATTATTTATCTTTATAGTTGAAACATTACAAAAAATATTACGTTCTGACGATTACAATATAACGATTGGTACTGTTGGAGATGTGAGAGCTTGGATATGTTCTGGTGGTTTATTCTGATGGTTTTTAATGAGACAGGAAAAATGTATAAAAAGAAGTAGCCGTGCTCTTCTCGATGCTCTCCCCATAAATCAATCCTAAACTTTGAGGTAAAGCTTTCAAAGCACGTCCTGAACCTGCAGAACGGCTCTTCATGCAAGTTCCAGAAAAGCCTGAACTTTAAAATGATGGCTGGGGTTATATTAGCATTTTAGAAAAAAAATGGTTTAACCTTATATAAGCAAGATACTTCACATATACACAAATGTCACTACTCACTTTACTACTACACAGTTTAACTCTCTGGAGTCTGAAATCATTTTTTCAAGAAAATGCTTCATTCCAAGAATTCAGCAAAAAAAAAAATAAATAAAAAAATAAATAAATAAATCATTAAAAAGTTGGCAATTTTCTACTTGATTATGTAGGATTCTAGAAAATAAAAGAAAGTCTCCAAAACTCAGCAAACAATGTGTAAAAAGTGACTTTAGACTCTAGAGGATTAATTTATTAACATTAATGCATCAACTGAAAATTACCACTCAGTCTGTGACTTGGAGGTAGATTATTCAGCTACTGCTGAAAAAATATTTATAATATATCTTTTTATATGTTAATTAAGAGAATTTAGACACTGTACGTTGTGCCTACAGATTATTGAGCGACACAGGAAAACAGAAAACATCTTCCATTTTTGTGTGTGAACAGATGACAGCATGGTCAGTATGGCTGGTAGCCTCAATTTCAGTGACTTTGTCAACAGCGTTTAGAATATATATTTTCCTTGTTGCTTTTTGTCATAAAGAGAATTTTTTTTTTTTTTTTTTNATTTTTTTTTTTTTTTTTTAAGAGCTTTCATAAAGTTTTTCTTGTTGGCTTTATTGAAGATGAGTCTCGCTCCGTCTACACATGAACTGAAAGCTTCAGCACCTTGGAAGATCACTGCCCTCTTCCTGTTTTGAGCTTTAAAGGAGCATACTGGCAATTATACCTGTTTCAGCCCAATATATGCAATCCGCACGTTACATTACTGACAAAATATACGACTTTAGTGGTAAACTTCAGAATTTTGTTTCCTACCTTACAGACTGCCATTCGGTTTCAGTTTATTCTGTTACACTGTAGAGGCTTGAAACACGTTTGAGATACGTAATCCATCACAGGAAACAACATGTCTGTTGGGTTTCTTTTGCCGAAGTAAATTTATTTAACTGATCCAACACAGAGCTGCACAGAAGACAATGTATTTTTCCACCAAGAAATATAGTCCCAGGAGAAAACGGCTCTCAATAGATGGGCATTTATCTAAACTTCGTGAAATATCATGTGGGGTACCTCAAGGATCAGCCTTAGGACCGTTGCTTTTTAACTTGGATATGTTAGCCCTCGGCAGTGTCATCAGGAGACATGGCATCTCTTTTCATAGCTATGCAGATGACACTCAGCTCTNTCGGCAGTGTCATCAGGAGACATGGCATCTCTTTTCATAGCTATGCAGATGACACTCAGCTCTACGTTGCCGTGTCTCCTGATGACAATGGACCAATAGGCTCACTTTTTAACTGTATTTTAGACATAACCTCCTGGATGTCACAGAACTTTTTACAGCTCAGCCAGGACAAAACTGAAGTACTTATTATTATTATGCGATTTGTATATATTGGGCTCAAACATGCGCAATCCATGGTATGCTCCTTTAAGATTTGAGCATCTTAAAGGACCATTTTCCATGTTTGAGCCTAATATATTAAATTTTCATACATGTTACTCACAACTGCTTCCCAAAGGATAAAACCGTATTTCAGCTTTCCTGATAATTTGCAAAATCTCTTAATCTTTCAAAATCAAATATTCAAGTGATACACCCACCTTAAAAATTGATGTTTCACCTGCTAATTGTTGTACAAAATTTGCATGGTAGTTTAATTTTTTCGATAAACGGAGGTCTTTTTTTGGGACTATGTTTCCCAGTGGAGACATACATTCACTCCACACTTATAATTGTGCTTAAACGCTAAAATTATGAAACTTAAAAAAAAAAAAGCCCTGAATACACATCTTGTTGGCGATGATGGATTACCTATCCTAAGAACATTTCAAGTATCAACAAGTTGATTTTAATAGTGTACCAGAATGAAGTGAAACCAATGGTGGTCTGGAAGACAGGAAAAAAAATTTTAATTCACCGTTCCAGGAGTATGCTTTGGGAAATGATTGTCAGCAATGTTACATGTATGAAAATTGAATATATTAGGCTCAAANAGTATGCTTTGGGAAATGATTGTCAGCAATGTTACATGTATGAAAATTGAATATATTAGGCTCAAACATGTAAAATGGCTGGTATTGTCCTTTAATCAAATCTAAGGATCACTTCAGAATGTGGCAGACAATCTACACAGTCAGCATTTCATCAATTCCACTTTGCGCCAATTAAAAGCATTAAAAAGTGATGCCACACAGAAAATGATAGAATTTACATGCGTAATCCTGTTTCACCAGCCAGACATGTTTGACTATCATCTTTCAGGCGGAATGATGAAACATCAGAAAACTCTGTAAGCCGAACACAGGAAAGGCCTGCTGCGCCGTGGCAGCTCAGATTCTCTATTTTGTCTGGCTCTTGCACATTCATGCGGCCCATTTGTGAAAACGATACCCACATGTTTCTTTTCTCATGCACCCACAAGGTTGGCCACAACAACACGCCTCCAGGCTTGAGTTTTTTTCCACCAGGAAAAAAAAAAAGTACTGTCATGGCTGAAAAACGGTATCTGATGTCTGCGTGTGCGCTGGATAGGGAAGAGGTGGGGGGGCAAAGTCTCGGCATTGTGTTGCATGAAATATCTTCAGCTGCTTCATCCATGAAACCTGATCCCCTCCTAGGGGTGACTATGGCTTTGAGTTTGGGTGGAAGTTGGGGGGGNGAGTAGTTTCTCACGTCCCTGCATAACTCAACATTATTTAGAGTGTGTGTTGAAAGATAATTGATAGTTTCACTTGGACTAATCACTTATTTGCCTGTTTAACTGTACGCCTGCAGCTTTTGGGATGAGTTTGTATGGAAGGAGTTGCTTCCTTGCTGCTCAATTATTCTGTCTGTCACCTCACTGCGCTTTCATCCTCCCGACTGTCCACTATCGATTCTCACTCACTTTGCTTCTTCTTTTTTTTTTTTTTNTTTTTTTTTTTTTTTCTTGCAGTGCAACTTACTGCCTCTCTGCTCCGGGTGTCTGCTGATTTGTTGTTGTTGTTGTTGTGTGTGTGTACTGCAAAAGTGTGTTTAAGTTGAAATGTAGCCGCTGAGGGGATGTGCCACTTTTGTGATCTGTTCTGGGGATTAAAGGAATTGCATGGGAATAAATTTACGGTGGAACTTTGCTTTGAGCTAAAGGCTAATGAAGCTGCTCGACTGTCACACCTTAACACACACACACAGATACACACACACCGGGTGGACATTGCTTATTGAACATAGCGCCAAGATTAACTTAGGCAATTAGCGGTGATGAATCACCCTCTGAGTGTGAGGCATGGCGGTGGATAGATGTTTGAGGTTGGAGGAAGCTTTGCATTTGGCTTCATGTTCCAGACTCCACGGGTTCATTTCCCCTTTTCAGCAGCAACTTCCAGCACTATCAATGACTTTGTTTCAAAATGCTTCATGCAGGAATCTTTGCTGCAACATCAGTAGTGATGAAATGCTGCCTGTTGTCGCTGCAACAGCTCAGATCAACTGCTTTATTCTTCGATTTCGTTTGAGAGTAGGAGTTCCAGAGGTAGATTTCCTCATAAAATATTTTTTACAGGTTGACTGGGAAGTTGCATTTCAAATACAGGCAGTAGGGGAACAGAAAAAAAAAAGCTGTTAACCCTCTGGAGTGTAAAGTCATTTTTGCAGTTTTAGTTTTCATTGAGTTTTTTTAGTTGTCAAAAGTTGCTATTAAAAAAATCCCTTACTTTTCAAAATTCCTGACAATCCTGCACATTTACTTGTTTCTAGAAAACTCTTCCTTTTAAGAAAAAATCTAAACAAGAAATTTATCTTTACAAATTGTTTAGAAACGTTTGAAAATAAACGGTGAAAAATCTAAATTTTTGATATCAGAAAGTTCTTGATTTCTATGAAATTTGAGATTCGTAGAAAAAAGCATAGAAATGTATTTTTAAAAACTCTGAGAGGAAAGAAACTCAGAACAAATCTTTAAAAATGAATAGAAATAAATATTAAAAAGATCCAAATGATTGATTATAGAAAATTCTGTTCACCAAAAACAACAAACAAACAAACAGAACAAAAAAATTGAGAAAATTTCTATCAAAAACTAGTCACTATTGTATAAAAATTGATTGATTCTTAAAAATTCTAAATTAAAAAAAATTGAATAATAGTCTTATGAAAATTGACACACATTCTATAACCAACAAACAAGGCCTTGAACACATCGTTTCACATTTTTTGGAACGTGTAGCCTTTTGGTGTCAAAAGCCAAACTCACTGAAAAGTCAAACTGCAAAATGATTTTAAACTGCAGAGGGTTCAAACGAATTCTGTCATGTCCTGCACCGATGAATTATTTTTTTAAATCAATATCAAAATAAAGTTCTCATACTTCTGGTTGATTGATATCCTATAAAGACCTCAAACATTCACGATCGTGTGCATATCACTTCCTGTCCTGCGTATCGTGGAAGCGTTACGGTTGCAGCAGCTCGTGTTTTTGCAGATTGTTTCTGCTGCAGTGTCGAGCTTTTTGTTCGCATCATGAATTCCCCCCTGGAGACCCCACACCTCCATCAGCGCCTTTCCCCGGGAGCTTCCTCCAGGCACGAGGGGGCAGAACGCTGCTTCACATCAGCCCAGAAATGTCAAACACACACACACACACACCCCTCCTCTAACACAGCCGTGTAGTTGCTCCTCACACACTCCTCAATTTCCTTTGCATCCGCCAAGGAGGGCACACATGCAAGGTGAATAAGAGAGGNACACACTCCTCAATTTCCTTTGCATCCGCCAAGGAGGGCACACATGCAAGGTGAATAAGAGAGGTGTGGGCGTCTGCATGTATGTGTGTATGTATGTTTAGGTGCCTGTGCGTATGAATGCAGCTGCTTGTGGAAACTTCATGTGTGATGAAGTGTGTGTAAGTGTGTAATGTGTTTTAAGATATTGAGGCTCACTGGTGGTTGGGAAGCCTTGAGGGCTGCTTGACACAGCTTCAGGGCACAGAGAGGAAGCTGATTATCTCATAGCTGCCAGCCATTCCAGCTCAAATAAAGACAAAACAAGTAGCTCACACTAACAAGGTGTAAAAGTAAAGCCACGCATGTGAACCAACGCGTATCACACCGCATGCCTTTGTGTCATTTTTTTAAAGATTGTGAGTGTTGTAAATTAGACTCGTATAGGAAAAGAATGTTTAGTTTTTTTGTGCAGATGCTCCATGTATTGCATATTGGAGGCAATCTTGTGTCACTCAGTCATGCAAGAGAAATTCTAAAATTCACATTCAGTATGGCAAGAAGAAGGATATTAAAGGACCAGACTGGCGATTTTGTTTGTTTAAAGGATCATACCACCCACTTTGCATATTTGAGCCTAATATATTAAATTTTCATACACATAAGGTTACTAACAGTCATTTCCCAAAAGATAAAACTGTATCTCAGCTTTCCTAATAATTTGCAAAATCTCTTAATCTTTCAAAATCAAATCTTCAAGTGATATACCCACCTTAAAAATCCATGTTTCACCTGCTAATAGTTACACAAAATACACGGTCGTTAAAGTGTTTTGATAAAACGCAGGTCTTCTTTTGGGACTGTATTCCCCGGAGGAGACACACATTCACTCTGCGCTTTTTATTGGGCTTAAGCTAAAAATTTTGTAACTTCTAAAAAAAAACAAACGTGAATACAGGTGTTGTTCACGATGATGGATTACCTATCCCAAAAACATTTCAGGTATCAACAAGTTGATTTTAACAGCGTACCAGAATGAACTGAAATCAATGGTGGTCTGGAAGGTAGGAANCAACAAGTTGATTTTAACAGCGTACCAGAATGAACTGAAATCAATGGTGGTCTGGAAGGTAGGAAAAACATTTTTAATTCATCGTCCCAGTAGTATGCTTTGGGAAATAATTGTCAGTAACCTTACATGTATGAAAATTGAATATATTAGACTCAAACATGCAAAATGGGTGGTATGGCCCTTTAAGCCTAATAAATATTACCCAAATACAAGTTATGCTACTGACAACCATTTTCTAAAACATAATACCACATTTTCATTTTCCTGTTATTTTGCCAAATCCCCTAATCTTTCAAAATCAAATATTCAGGCGATACACATATGTCCGATTGTAGAACGGATGTTCATTTCAAATTTCTCATTAAAAGCCATCTTCTCCTGGGACTACATTCCTTGGCGGAGACATACATTTTTTTTTTTTCTGTGCAGGTTTGTGTTGGACTGGTTAAATAAAGTTACTCTGACAAAAAAACGTAACAGACATCGTGTTTGCTGTGATGGATTACTTATCTCCAGCACATTTCCAGTTCTTATTTTAATAGCGTACTGGAAAGGACTGAAACTAACAGCAGTCTGGAACGTATTTTGAATATTTACCACATTTTTGGAAAATGGGTGTATGCAGGTTATATATATATATTGGGCTCAAACATGCAAACCTACCAATATGGTCCTTTAAGTTTCATTTGCTATATAATTTTTAAAAATGACAGCATTATTCTCAAAAAGTTCTGCGTAGACCCATACTGTATGCTGCTGTAAATAACAATTAAAGGGCATTTTCACACTTATGTGGTTTAGTTTGGTCCAATTAGACTTCATTTGGTTCATTTCCATCCTCACTTTGGTTTATTTGGGCCACTTCAATATGGACCAAAACAACCAAGACAGATTTGAGGGTTGATCTTAGTCAACCTCTGGAGTGGTGGTTTCTGCTGTAATCATGACCTGAACTAGGTCTGCACTAACTCCAAGACAATCTATTGATCTATTGATTGAGTTACAACTGGAGAGTGCTGAGTGTGCATGGTTAAGGACAATAGTGGCATGTTTGCATGTTTGAGCCCAATTTATAGAATAGAATTGTTTTTCCTACCTACCAGATGTTGGTTTCAGTTCATTCCAGTATGCTATAAAAATCAACTTGTAGAGACTTGAAACGTGTTGGAGATAAGTAATCCATCGCAGCAAACAAAAGGTATATTTCGGTTTTGTTGAAGTAACTTTGTTTACTGATCCAATACCCGCACAGAACACATTGTGCAGGTGTTTCTTCTTTTTCAATGTATGAAAAAGAAGAAAATAACAAGAAAAAAAGAAGACATTGTACATCTCAGCCAAGTAATATAGTCCCAGGAGAAGACTGCTTTTACAAAGAAATTAAAAATGACCGTCCCATTCTGGCAAATGTGTTAGCAGGCAAAACACTGAATTTTAAGGCGGGTGTATCACCTGATCATTTGATTTTAAAATAACAGAAAAACTAACATGTTGTTTTATGTTTTAGAACATGGTTTTCAGTAATCTAACGTGTATTTGGGTGGTATTTATTGGGCTTAAACATGCAAAACCACTGGTATGGTCCTTTAAGTAGACCACACATTTGATTACCCATAGCAAATCAAATACACGCAAACACTAAACTTAGTAAGACATTCTCAAATTAACATGTTGAAGGTTAGCATGTCGCAGAGTATGTGCTCAAAATGTGTTCAATCATCCGCCTGAAGGCAGCATGTTGTGTTCAAGTGCATTCAAATTTCAGCATTCTGCTGGCATAGCATTGCGCTTGGTACCAAATGATGACTACTCGGAAAATATCCTGTTTCTGTCGCTGTTTCAAGTTATTTAGTCATCCCAGCATAGTAAACTCCCTCCCGCCCCCAGACATTTCTGACCAATCAGGGGAGCAGGTGTTCTCACATGGCTTTTGTTGATATATTTTGATTCATGTGGGTTTTTAGTTTGTGTGAAATCAAGCTTAACCAAGAAGTAAATCCAGCTTTGTAACAATTAAAGGACCATACTGGCCATTTGGCATGTTTGAGCCCAATCTGTGCAATTCACATGCACATTACTTTTTCAGATCACTTTTAACTGCACCAAAATGCCAAAATTTCACAACTTTGGGGGGGGGGGNGGGGGGGGGGGGGAGACCCTAATAGACAAATTATTTACTATGATGGATTACCGATCCCATAAAAGTTTCAAGTCTCTACAAATTGGTTTTAATAGCATACCGGAATGAACTGAAAACAATGGCAGTCTGGAAGGTTGGAAAAAAACATTTAATTCATGTCCCAGTAGTATGCTTTGGGAAATGATTGTCAGTAACATTACATGTATGAAAATTTAATGTATTTGGTTCAAACTTGCAAAATGGCCGGTATGGTCCTTTAAATTCCAACCATCCTATCCTGTCCTATCCTTGCTATTTAACCATCCTCCAAATTTCATCCAAAGTCATCCTTAACTTTTTGAGACATCCTGCTAACAAACAAACAAACAAACAAAGAACCACCAGTGATCACATAACCTCCTCGGTGGAGGTTACAAACTGGCGTTCATTACTTTCCAAAACACAAACGTAGAGGCCATGTTTTTTTTGGAAGATTATTTTCTTGCCTGTCACACACTAGTAGTGCCAGTGCGGTTCCTTTATTTCAGGATCTGGCATTGAGTGCGGCTGTGCTTGGTTGTGTTTGTCTTTCTTTGGGAGATGCATCTCTGTTGGCAGGTGATGGGCACACACACACCTGGGCATGTATCCGTGCACAGATGGAGGCGAGCGTAGGCGCAGCTGCTGCTTTTCCCTCAGGACGCTGGAGCCACTGTGGGCCGACCGCCGACCTGCTCCATCCTTCTTTGAGGGAAAATTCATGAGGGTGGCAACCGCACAAAAGATGCATCTATCTATCTATCTATCTATCTATCTATCTATCTATCTATCTATCTATCTATCTATCTGTCTATCTGTCTGTCTGTCTGTCTGTCTGTCTGTCTGTCTGTCTGTCTGTATCTATATTATCTAATTGTCTCTGTCTAAGTATCTATCATCTGTCTGTCTATCTGTCTCTGTCTGTCATCCATCCATCCATCCATCCATGCATCCATCTTCTTTTTGTCTGTCTGTCTGTCTGTCTGTCTGTCTGTCTGTCTATCTATCCATTTGTGTTCTCTGTCGCTCACGCCTCGTTCTCGGTGCCAGCACCTCATTAGTACAATATGTAAATGAACTGGCGCAGGGCCAGAAGGTCAGAGCACAAACTGGAGGCAGAATAATGGCACAGTGGCACATCTTTGTGTGTGTGTGTGTGTATGACTGTGTGTGTGTGTGTCTGGCTGTGTTCACATGCCTGCCAAAACCCCTGTGTATGTTTATGTGTGTGTTTGCCTGTCTAAAGCTCTGTCCTCATCCTTCTCCATGCTGAAGAGAGATGGTGTGTGTGTGTGCGCATGTGTGCGTGTGTGTGTGTGTGTGTGTGACAGAAAGAAGATTACTGCAGTGAATCAGGCTACACACCTACTCTTCATTTGGTGCATTGATACCTTGTGAGTCCAGGATCTAAATTACCTTGGTCCCGTTTTCTTAAGCCTTTAGTGACAAAGTTTAAAAAAAAACAAAACAAAAAAAAAAAAAAAANAAAAAAAAAAAAAAAACACACACACAGAAAACTGTTGTTTGTGAATAACCTTTTCCATCTGATTCATACGAGTATCCTTTCAAAATACGAATAACAGAGATGGCAGGCAGCAATATTTGATTTGTGACATGTACAGAATGGGAAGGCGAGGGAAGCAGAGATGAATTCATCGGTGTTTGGAAAAAAAAAAAAATGCAAAATACACATCACAATTATGACATAAATCTGGCAAATCAAACGTTGTCGTAAATGATTAGAGATCTGCTCAGGTCAGAGTTCAATCTACAGTATCAGCACTATAGACTGGGCAATATAGCCTGCAAAAAATGTCATGATACATGTTATTTTTGCAAAAACGACATTCAAGACAACATGCACATTCAGTATGCCAAGAACAGTGATATTAAAGGACCCTACTAGTGGTTTTGCATGTTTAAGCCCAATAAATATTACTGAGCGTACATGTTATACTACTGACAACCATTTTCCAAAACATAAAACCACATTTTAGAGTTCCTGTTATTTTTGCCAAATCCTCTAATCCTCAAAAATGTATAAAAGTCAACATAGTAGAGTGTTTTCCTACAGGAAAAAGTTAGGGTTACTTTTATACATTTTAATCTTTACTCATGTTATTATAATTTGCAGAATTGTTACTTCTGCAATCATAATATATTGTTCTGTGTTACACAATTTCTCTAAATAATGTTAATTTTTACTTTGTGAAGAGTTACTCAAATGAACTTGACATGCTTCGTAAGTGAATAAAACATCAATAGTATCAATCAATAAAACAACCTCAAATTTTAAGTGTATGTGTAAACAGCAATCCTAAACAAGCACAACTTTCAAACCCAAATGTAAAACTTGAGAAAAAATACTGTTAAAAAAAAGTTGAAAATTAAATTACCTTGAATTTTTAGTGCAAATGTAACTAGTGAGAAAATGGACGACAATCAAGAAGTAGAATGTGTCATGAATCTTCTCGCCCATCTATGAAAATGCACATCATTGCACCACAATATGGTCAATATCGTAATATGACTAATTGTTCATCATTAAAAAATGATTCAGCTGTTATTGTGAAGGATATGATAATCAGCACAGTGTGGAAGGTCAGCCTGGGAGTGGAAATGATGATATAATCATTTATAATGATTGGTTCCATTATAATTTCTGATAAACAGTGTCGTGGCTAAAACCTGGAAATGAGGTTTCCCTTGTCAGATTTTCAACTATTTTTTCCTTGTAGGAATTTTGATTTACAGAGAAAATAAAGTCCATGGTTAACACACAAAAAAAAAAGTTTAATGTGTTTCCTACAACAATTATTACACACATTAATACCACAATCGTGTTTTTTTTAAAGTTATGTAATATTTTAAATTGTGTTTTACAGTAACCGCTTATAGTTTGGAAAAAACAAAAACTACATTTATAGGTGGGGAGCATCTCTGTGACACAAAAAAAGCAATTGAAAGAGCTGAAAAAGCTCATTTATGTCATTGCATGTCACACTGTGTGAGATGATAAAATAGAATCTTATGTGTCAGACTGGGCAGTATCAGGTTGATAATGCATGTCAGATTGTGCAAGTGAGTTGCTGCATTACTATGTCAAGCAGGGAAAAAACTATGCAGGCAGAAACACTTCATCAACTTGTCACACATCATTTTATAGTTGTGGGTCGTAGCGGTGGTCATATTGTGAGATTTGTGGTCTGAAATTTCTGACGTGCAGTGTCTTTGAGCAGTGCATTAAGAAAACAAATGCACTAAATTGGCTCTCAGACTGCGATGTAGGACCATAAAGATTTCAGCACGATTCTTTCCTGTGTCTTATTGTCAAGTCAAGTTTATTTGTAGCCCAATATCACATACAATGTCTCAAAGGGCTTTACAGGCCTGCACATTAATGGTTCCCAACCCAGCTCAATCTCTCTGTCTCTAAGAAGACGAGGAAAAATTCCCTAAAAACCTTATTGTATCAGGAAAAATGGAAGAAACCTCAGGAGAGGCTATTCAAAGAGAGATTCCCTCTCCTCAAAGGACCAGGAGTGATGTAGGAGCCACAGGTGGAGAAACAGGCAAATTACAAAGATCCATAAACAAAAAAAACATTACAGACTAATATGAACAGCAAATAATCAATGATCCAGTGTCAATCTAGTCAATATGAAATCATCGTCATGACGATTTAAAATATGAGTTCACATAAAGTGAATGTCCATAAGTGGGAGTATGGTCAGATTTCGGGGGATAGTGGGATTCGCACAGATGAGAGCCCTCTGAGGGGAGAAACCGGTGCATCATAGGAGGCGGAGCCAGCTGGGCACATAGGCCAGGACATCATCAGGGTCAGAAGCCACATTGCAGACCACATTGCAGTTGGATGGACTTCAGTTCTCAGCTGGACTTCAGGACCCCAAACACTCACATGTGAGTGTGAGGAGGGTCCACCTATCCAAAAAGCAAAAAGAGAGAGAAGGGAATTAGCAAGATGTGTGTGATGGAATGACATTTAGCAAAAGTCATGTGAGAGCAGGAAAAGCCTGACAGATAAATGTTGAGCCCTGTAGACTCCCACTGATGACTAGTGATGACTATGCTGAGCTAAATCTAACTAGTTAACTGTAGCGTAGATGTAGAATAGAGAATAGAATAGAAATGAATAGACCTGTCCTCAACTACGTCTGCATCCCATAATAACCAGACGTGGTAACATCATGGCTGTTCCTTCAATCTAGTTCTCAAAGTCTTTAAATTAGGATTAAGGGTTTTTTTTCTGCTCTTGTAATCTCTTCACAATTCTGAAATATAATGTAAGTGTACATTTAAAAAAAAATTAAATGTTCACTACACCTTATTAGTAGTTCTATAAAATTTGAAAAGATATGTGATCTTTATATAGTTTCAGGTTGTTTTTCAGAATTTTAAAATCCTTCGCACTCATTCAATTTGATACCAGTTTTGAAATGTACTTTGATTTTCTCTTCTTTTTTTTTATCACAAATAAATGTTTTTTTTTTTAATGAACATGCTGCTATTGTACCAAGCAGGACTTTGATTATTTATGGTAACCATTATGTAGAATCTTTGGCCACACACATGCATGCATACACATGCACACACTGATGCTCTGACCAAATTCTGCTGATTGCTTTTCTTTTTTCTTTTTTTTTTTTTGCACAAACCAGTGCATGATCACCCACTCCACAGTCACAGTTTCTTTTCATCATTCTCAATGTTGTTTTCCTTTATGAGTTTCCTTGTTGCCTCTGTTCACCTGTTTATTTTGTCCATTCGTAAAAAGAAGCCATTATTTTTCCCCCCCCAGGCGAGAGAAGACGATGGCCTCGGTGGGAAATTACCCCAGCACAGCTTTGCTCAGGACACGCCCAGGCTTGTCTTCAAGACAAACAGCGATGTGCTTGTAAGGACCATAACCATTTAACACCAGATAGAGTTTAAGCTTGATGGCTACTGCACAAATATGTTTTGATGTTGTTCACTGTTAACAATGTGTAATTTTCTAGTCATTTTTTGTCTTCATGCTGCTGGACTGGAAGCTTCTTTATTGGGCTTTAAAGCAGACATCAAAATGTCAGACATCAGCCCAGAAATAATGAGACAGTAATACAGCACTCACGCTCAACCTGTTTTTTTCTTTCTTTTTTTTTTTTTTTTTTTTAGCCCTGTTTTACAAAATAGTTTGTTTGCCGTTAAGTTCATGCGTACTCATTTGTTTTCTCATTTTTTTTTCTCCCCCCATTATACATCATTTCCAGTGGTTTGGGACTCTTAAATTTATAGGAAGTATCAAAGAAGTGTAATGAATCCAGAATGAAAGCGAGTACGTTTTTATTAATGATGGCACATTCACAAGGAAGCCCTGAGATGAATTGTATGCCAGGTTTACCTACTTTTTTATTATTAATTCTTTTTCAAATTATTTCTCTATTGTGGCTTTTTTAATCACTCATGCATCAATAATTTAATAATTAATAATAACAGTTCAGGAATGGAAACTGTGGTGGACCCAGAAAACAAAATGAAATGCTGCACAGACTCCCAGCACAAACATTTCACATTCTACCAATGCAGATAAATATGTAATGGGGNGGGGGGGGCGCATACACATTAAAAGTGTATAAAATTTATTAGAAATTACATATCATATTGCACATATTCCATACTGTTCCATTCCTTGATGAGCAAAGAATCACACATAAAGATATGCAATATACCATAAATTCTCTATTAAAAGCTATTCAGATAATAGCCAGTATCTAATCATAGGCAGGGGGCGGAGTCAGCAAGACGAAATAAAAGCCGGGTTTAGCATATGTCTTTTACTGGCCCAGGAAACTATTAGTGTAATCTGCTGCTGCCACAAGATGACAGCAGCCATGTTTGGAACACCAAACCACTTAAAAACCTCTCCAGCCAGAAGGCACGACCAGGCTCAATGTGAAACAAAGCCATAAACATGGAGCCCGCTGTCATCACAAACTGGGAAAAGTGGATGAAAATGAACCTTTATAAAAGCTGCCTGGAGGCGTGTTCACNTCATCACAAACTGGGAAAAGTGGATGAAAATGAACCTTTATAAAAGCTGCCTGGAGGCGTGTTCACACTGACATCTTCTCCTTTTAGTGGTGTGTTTTATACAGTTATGGGTTTGTCCATCAGCAAAATTAGAAATAAAGGCCTGCCTCTTATAAAAGCCTGTCTCCAGTGGTGGCTAGGTTCTCTCTGCAGCTGAGGTAAATAAAGGCCCCAGCCACTAAGAGAACATTTGCGGTACTTTTTTTTTTTTTTTTTTTTTTTGTAGGTACTCCAATTAAGAAATAATGTGAGAAAGACGTATACATGGACAGAATAATTAGGTTTCTGCAGTTCATAGAATATACTTAGATATTAGTTGCATCATCATCAGTGTATAAGAAGAGTCTGCCAGGTTAAGAAATGCGTGCAGAGGTTGTTTACTCCGATTATGACTTTTACGTGCCTGAATGAATAGATTTACAGTTGTATAATCTGAATCTATTACTGAGAGTAATCTTAGTGAATTTATTTCAGCCTAATTATGTCGTAAAAAAGCAGATCCCATTTTCAGAGAGCCATAACAAAAAATTCACGAGAATATTCACTGTAATTCATAATTCTAATAGTCTGTGATGATAACTATCACGTGTGGGTGTCAGAATGTATATTAAGGTATAAAGACCAGCAATAATGCAGTTATTGGAATCACAGTTAGATTACAATCGTTGTTTAACATAGTTTCCTATGCCATTTTTAGAGGGTTATTTGGGAGAAATGTTGCAGTAAATTTGTTGAACTGTATGATTCTAATCATCAGTGATATTTTTTATCATGTCTGAGATCTTATTCTTTTAGCAGGAGTGTTTTTGGAAATACGTAAAAATAAGTAATACCCACTCTGTTTCATTCAAAAATGCTAAGTTGCTGTTTATGCTGTCTATCCCTCTTCATTTCATAGTTAGTCATAGCAGTTAGCATATTTACATGCACCAAGTACCAAATTGGTATAAATTCATGTAAAATTACTCCCAGTAACGAATCTAGATTATGCAATTCTAAATCGATTTAATCAAGCATTTAAAGAGCATGATTGGAGTAAGCCACCTCCTCCATTTTCTCATCTGGCATTCTCTCTTTCTTAGTCTGATTGAGCAATGTGTCATGTATATTCGGTGAATGGCAGAATCCTATTAAAATCCAACGATGTATGTGTCTTACTTTCTTACTCACATTTTTTCCTTAATTGCACCTGTTAGTGTGAATATAAACATTCTGATTGTCTGAACAGAAACTGGGTTTAAAATGACTAAAGAGTGCCCTCTAAAAAAAAAACCCAAAACATTAGCACATTTTCAAGGTGGACCAGCGCTTGTCAAAAAAGTAAGGGGCCATGGCCACCCCTGGCTACCTATTGTTGGCACCACTGATGTTGTGGAATGTTCTATTCTTGTGGTTTTTAGTGTAAACGGGCCACATGGGAAGCAAATGTACCAGAGCTGCTATGGATGTAGTTGTTTGGAGCCTGTAGGAGGACATTTAGGCTTGTTAAGTCTCATGGAGGACTAGTCTGCTGCAGTGACATTCAAACACAATCCTGGAGGTCTCTGCCATTATTCTTACAGCTGGAGTGATTTTACTCTGCGAGTGTGCGTGTGTGAGTGTGCGTGCCGAGAAATATAGCACAATTGTGATCCAACTGCCCAAATCAGAATGGCTCTTATATGTCCCATCTCTGATGATTGACGGTGATAGGAATGGCCTTACGCTGAGCAAAGTTCTGGTCTTTGCAGTTTATCTACAGTTTAAACTTTTCATGCTCCATTCAGATGATAATGACAAATTTTGCAGCAGATACAAAGCATACGAAGCTGATATGAGGCACTTTCAGGCTAAAAGTATTATGAGCTTCTTTACTCAGAGAACAGGAAGTACATGGTTCCTTGAGTGAGTTCCATGCTCCCGTTCCTACCATGATTCCAGTATAGTGAAGATTATGGAAGTTAGTGCAAAAGCTCAGTCATTTCTACAGCACAAACACACAGTTTAGCTTCTGGGGAGAATTCCTCACCCTGAGGGACCGTGCTATTATCTAATGTCTCCAACAAGGAAATTGCCAAGCATCTCATGTGGATGGTACCAGACTATGCTGGTCGATATCCCAAAATAGCATGTGTTGTGTCACACCCCTTACTGCTATGTGTGTCAGAGCCATTACAATTACTGTTACTGCAGGTTTTTTTGGTAGTCTTGCTTTCACTGTTTTAATTTGTTCTCAGCACTGCTTAGAGTTATGAGTAATGGACTTTGATAAATGTAAAATCTGTGTAAAAAAAAATCAAACAAGCAAAACACAAGTGTTAAAAAGTGGCAGTTAGCTGTCAGCTTGTGAATCAGCGATGTTTGGTCTTGAGAACTCCACCCAGCCATTCCTGAACTATAAGAGACTTGGATTTAGAGCTAAAAAAAAAAAAAAAAAAANAAAAAAAAAAAAAAAAAAAAGGTTTAAGAACAATACTGAGCTCGAAAAATGGGTCCTGGTTCCTTGACGTGAAATGGAGGAAGGTTCTTGAGGTCGTCCTTTAAAAAAGTCCTGCAGTGCAAAAGGCACAATGTTTTACTTTTACCAAGCCAGGAAATTATGACATCACAAAAATAAGGCCACCGTAAGCTGATAGTCTGGCTAATTGCTATAATAAGTATAGTATATGTACATGTCGCAGATGTCTCTTAAGCATTACCAAAGTAAAATTTTCTTTTTAAAATCTAAGAGCTTTATTTTCTTATTCTAGGTGTTTTAAGATGATATTCTCATTCCACAGTGTAGAAACCACAGTGTATCTGTTTGTGCTGGACTGTATTGTGAAGAACGAATATTTTCCTACAGATTGTAGCAAGTGCGAGACGACTTGGAACAAAATCCCGAACAAAATGACTGGTTTTCTTCAAAACACCTGGTTCATTTTCCTGGGTTTAATCCTCGTGTTTTGCACGGTGTGATTATGTCAGCAATCTGAGAAGTGTCAAAAGAATCGCATATCTACATTAGCAAGGGGGATATACAAGACTGTCCCTTTATGCACTGTCGCTACTTAAACCTCTTCTTTCTTAAAAAACCTCTTCATCCTGCATATAAAAACTCTTCAGCCGATGCAGCCTCTTATAAAAGCGTGAAATCTCTGCACCGTCTTAACCTCCTCAGCTTCTTAACCCTCTGAAACCTCTTCCTCTTCTTCCTCTTCACTGTCTGAAACCTCCTCCTCCTCTGCCATCTCTTAAGCATCTGCAATCTCTTTGCTCATCCTATTTAATGGCCCAACCCCCTCAGCGCCTTCTGCTTTTCTGCGACCTTTAACCCTTTGCAGGAATTTTCTCCTCATCTAATTTTGTAACCCTTTTAAAAATCACCTCACCTAACATGCTAATTTAAGATAATTATACCCTGAACAATTATCCGATCTTGGTGTTGTTCGGTTTTTACTGGCCTTGTCAGAAGATGACAAGAAGAAGAAGAAGAAGAATATGGCAGCTGATCGAGGTGTCTGCACTTGTTTGGATGCATGTTGTGATACAAACGCTTAAACTATTCCACCGATTGGGGTTTGTTGGCCACCATGAACAGAAATGACCATAATTACATTCAACTGCAAACATCTGTGTGAAGGAGGGAGGGAGGGGAAGAGAGAGAGAGAGAGAGAGAGAGAGAGAGAGAGAGAGAGAGAGAAAGCAACTCCATTAGCGTAATGTACAGTGAAATTTCACTCACAATGCACAAAGTCGTTAAGTGCTCTCCATCTGTCTTTCTGAGTTGAGGAAATTTTCAGCACATTTATTATTGAAAATATCCCGGGCCTACCATTATCAAACGCAACTTGCGAGAGAGAGCACCTTTTTGACTTTTACTCAATCAGGGTTCATTGAATTAGCCACAACTAAATGGGCAGTTAAAAAGTCGAGAATTCAAGCACAGACATTTAAAGGGCCACGCCAGCAATTTTGCATGTCTAAGCCCCAATAAATGCTTCCTGCATACACATTACATTACTGACAAACAATTTCCTAAACAAATTTTATTTTTATTTTATTTTAGTTTTCCTGTTATTTTACCAAATCTCTAATCTTTCAAAATCAAATGTTCAGGTGATACATCCACCTTAAAATTCAGTGTTTCGCTGACAAGCGTGTACGTCTAAATGTAGAACAGACGTTCATCTTTAACTTCTCAGTAAAGCCATCTTCTCCTGGGACTGTGTTTCCTGGCGGAGACATGCAGCTCCGTGTTACATCAGTTAAATAAAGTTAGTTAGACAAAAACTTTTTAGACGTCGCTCTGATGGATTACGTATCTCAAGCGCATTTCAAATCTCTACAAGTTGATTTTAGTAGCGTACTGGAATGAACTGAAAGCAATGACAAAAAACAGTTGTAATATTTATCCCTCCTGTCAGTCACGTAATGTGTGTGCGGGTTGTATATACTGGGCTAAAACATGCAAACTTGCGGTATTATCCTTTAAGCAGCCGATGGTATTTAACCTGAGCAGGTGCTGTTTGTGTTGTTTTCTAGTGTTTTGTCACAGGTGTTTTCAGAGATTCATCATGAATTTCTGAAAACTTTAGATTGCTCATCCTGAGTTACTCAAGTTAGTAAAATAAATGCAAAACTTTCAAAAGTTTTCAAAATACAGAGTTCATTGGCAACAATAGAAAATGTTCATTAATATTTTTTAAAAAAACTTTTTTTTTTTTTGAATATCTGTTCAAGGTACTTTCAATCAAACTATGTAAGATTTATTTTGTTAAATTATTTTTTTCAACCCAACATCAGTTTGTTGGTTATTACCTGGAATGCAGAATAAAAGCATGTTTTAAAGAATAAAATAAAATCTGTAATCTGTTTCTGCAAGTGAACTCTTCAAACTGAATCATGCATTTAATTTGGTTTTTACTTGCTAAATTTATAGAAATAGACTACATTTCTAATAATATATAGCATGACAAAAACAGTTTCTTAGAGAAAGAGAACATTCTAGTTGAGAATAATTATTTAAATTTATGTAAGGCTTGTGTTGTGTGTAGAGAAACCAGATTAAAAAGTCAAGTTAGGAAACAGATTTGCATTAAAATGGCTATAATGTAAACCTCATCTCATTTGAAGCCAACCTGTATCCAATCTGGACCAATCCAGATGTGGAAAAAAATTACCACAGGTTACCACTAAATAATCCTTATCTGATCTGAAGCCGACCCATTGAACCAGATTCTTACCAGTAATGCCCCATTGTGCGTAAGGACACCAGTTTAGGTCAATTTTATAGATCTGGGCTGGAACTGAGCCGTAGAATTTTTGCTAGCTGGAAACTACACCTTTTAAAACTCTTATCCTTTGAAAAATGTTTTATCTAGACCAACATTGTTCGTATAGTTATCAGGAAGCATCTTGACAAGCTGATTTAAACCACATGACAAGGGCATATACTGACGGTCTACACCTGTGGCAGCTGCAGGATGCCATGCTATGTATTTTTTTGGAATCCTGATCAAACACAAGTCTGTTGTCTTTCAGATGCTGCCAGACTTGATCGTGCCAAATTAACCAATACTGCTATGCAGTGTGCATAAGAGTTTACTTACCTTCCGGTTGCATCCCTCAACTTATTATCATTCAGCAGGGGGGCTTAAGGGTCTGGGTGATGGATGGATATCGTTGAGGGGTCTGACACCTGATTAATGCCTTAATTATCTCCAGCGAGGACCTGCCACTCCTCCCAGAATTGACGGAGTGAGCTGTGTGTGGCCTGACGAGGAACGTTGTGTTCAGGGCTCGCCCACCACTATCTGTGTTACCAGGGTCACATTCATTGTCTTACTGAGGAAAAATGTGCACTTTTTTTTTGTGCTGAAAAGGTGTAATACTGTGATGAAACTGTGCAGCAGCATGTTCAGGGCTCTCTGCCACTGTAGTAAGAGAGAACTTTTCAAGATGCTCCTGTTACTTAATTCCTGCACACATCATGGTTTGCTTTCTACATACATACATGCATACTGTGCATGCATGCATACATACATACATACATACATACATACATACATACTGTACATACATACATGCACACATACATACATACATACATACACAATGTACATACATACATATACATACATACTGTACATAAATACATACATACAGTACATACATACATACATATATACATACAAACTGTACATACATACATGCACACATACATACATACATACATACATACATACATACTTACATACAGTACATATATACATACATACATACTGTACATATATACATGCATACACACTGTACGTACATACATATGTATGTACATGTATGTACATAGCGTATGCCCAAATTCACAGTGCCTCTTTAATTTCCTGATGCTTAAAATCACAGTGAGGAAGGAGTGTGTGTGCACTGCTGTAAAAGCAGGATGTGGGTCTTTACCTGCAGCAGGTGTCTCTTCTTTCTGCTCAGATTAATATGTTTGTGACCGGTGAACCCACTCAGGTGAACCCACTCAGGTCCCACAAAATTTCATGGTAATTCAACAGATTTCATTACAATCAAACCTGGGGGAGAAGGATAGAGAGAGACAGGAAGAGGAAGAGACAAAGACTAAGGGAGACATATACTGATTGGGTAGGATCTCTCTCTCTCTCTCTCTCTGTCTCTCCCTCTCTCTCTCTCNTCTCTCTCTCTCTCTCTCTCTCTCTCTCTCTCTCTCTCTCTCTCTCTCTCTGCACATTTTCCTATTGAGGCCTTACATGCATACCTCCATACCTCTAATGCAGGCTTGCCTATAGCTTTGCTTAGCTTAAATGACAGCAAATTAAACCAGAAACTAAAACTAAATAACTTATTACCGATCAAATTATTGGATTTAACTAGTATCTCTGATAGCTGATAAGGGGTGTAAACACAAACCATAAATGTAATTTAATTTTTTTATAATTAGTAGTCAGTCTTGACCTTGTTACAACAGAATTTGCCAACATGACACCATATGTGCCGAGAAGACATATGCTTTTACAGTTTATAAATAATCACCAAACAATCCAATAAAGAATATTATCCCAATAGTGCCAAATCGTTGTTATATGTTTGGACATTTGCGAAAGTTTGGAATAGAAATGAACAGTAGAAATGTATTTATTCCTGATGTGTTCCCACTCACAGTGAGACAAATCACAGATGATGGTTTTTCAAAAGGCTGTTTGGCTCTTTTCACACATTACTGATGACAAATTTTCAAAGATATAAGGACAGTCACTTTCTAACAACACAAATATGATGTGGGAATGTGTTAAAAAGAGGCAGACTTTGTTAACGTTCAGGAACAAATATTTCAGTGCTGTTGAACAGAAACATAAAGGTGACACATCCCAATATAGGTCACCAAAATGTCACGTTATATAGTATGCTGGGCCGAAATCGACAAAAATAAATAAATAAATAAATAAATAAAACAACATTATTTATTATTACCCCAATTATGTGCATATGAGCTGGTAATACATGCTTAAAGGACAAAGTGAGAAAGTCCTGCTTTAAAAGCTTTTTCAATAAATGTTAATAAAATAATGACTCTTAAAAAAATCATGGTAGCAGCAGGGATTTTCATTGGCTGTCAAAGGCTAACCTCCTTCTCTAACATCACTGATTGGATTGAGGCCTGAAATGCAAAATTCTTGAAGGTGAGACTCATAGAGAGCCGAACAGCAGAGGCTTTTGCACCATACGATTCACCGCTGATTGATATCACGCTCATTCTTACGAGCACTTTAACTAACTGTTAGACGTGTCAAACTAGCCGTCAGGAACCTCAGTTCTAAGTGTCAAAGTCCCATTAGAGGAAAACCTTCTTTTTGTCTTTTTCTGCTTGGATAACTGTCTTATAGGGATGGATGGTTAAAATCATATTTAGCAGCAGCTCTTCATTGCTGACAGAAGGTGTAAATGGGCACTCCTTGTTTGGATAGAAAAGTTGAAAAGAGGTTAAAGACAAAGTCATTTCAATACCACTTAGCAGTAGGATGCCATCATGTGTACATTTTCCTCTCGGTAAAGTTACCAGTAATTTAGAAACATCTGCACAAATACACACATGCATAAATCAAATACTCACAGGTGTATGCATTTATAAAGAATTCAAAGTTTTATGTGTGTGTATATATATATATATACATATATATATATGTCCTGTAAACATATTTAGAGAAAATGAAATGTGGCTTGATAGCTCTAGTTTGGAGGATGAGCATCTGCTTTCCTGGGTACTTCAAAAGAGACTGTGTTTATTTCATCAAGAACAAATTAGAAGTCTTTGTATGCAGGGAGAGAGGTGCTGATGTGGTGTGTGTTCTGTGTGTTCTGTGTTGCAGGTGTGTGACTGGTGCAAACACATTCGCCACACTAAGGAGTACCTGGACTTTGGTGCTGGTGAGAGACGGCTGCAGTTCTGCAGTGCCAAATGTCTGAACCAGTATAAGATGGACATTTTCTACAAGGAGACGCAGGCCGCCCTGCCTGGCGCGCTGTGTAATCCTGGACATGGAGCCACAGTGGAGGGAAAGGCAGAATGCAGTGGAGGGGTGCAGCTGCTCACTCCTGAATCCTGGGGAACGCCACTAACAGACCTCCGGCGCAAAGCTCCCTCACCTGGGGGACCCTCCACAAATCCTGCTCTGGCCCCTTCCACCTCCTCTGCCACCCCTCCCTCAGAAACTGCTGCTGTCTGCTCCCCCTCCTCTTCCTCATCAGCCAAAATTCCCACACCCAGACCCCATGAGAGCCCCACACTCCCCCATCCGCCTGTTCCCACCTTACATCCACCTGTGGGAGTCCCCTCTGGCAGCCCCCCTATGGTCATGACACCCCGGGGTCCCATGCCCCTGCCCCTGTTCATGGAGCATCAGATGATGCAGCAGATGCGTCCACCATTTCTTCGCCCCTCTACTCATGTACCTGGGCCTCATAGCCCCTTGTCAAACCCTATGATCCCTGGCATTGGTCCACCACCACCTCCAAGGACCCTTGGCCCATCTTCCAGTCCCATGCATAGGCCCATGTTGTCTCCACATGTCCACCCCTCATCTAGTCACAACCCTGGCATCATGCCCCCCCACCCTGGTCTCCCCATGCCAGGCCTGCCCCCTTTTCCACCAGTCAATATGATGTCCAATGGACCCATCCCCTTTCCCCCAATGATGAACTTTGGCATGCCATCCTTAGCCCCCCTGGTACCCCCTCCAACTCTCTTGGTCCCTTACCCTGTCATTGTACCCCTCCCAGTCCCAATCCCTATCCCCATACCAATTCCCTTCAGCCCCAAGTCTTCTAGGGACCAGCCAGAGAACAGTGGCCCTATCCCCAGTACTCCAGAGTCCTCAGAAGCATCAGTTACTGGGACCCATTCTCCAGGTTCCTCTAGAGGAGGTGGAGGGGAACAAAAACTAGGGCTAGTTGGCTCAGGCCCTCTTTCTCCTGCACACACTGGCAACTTGGGCTCTGGACCAGAGAGAAGCAGGGCTGTAGTGGACTTAACTGTGAAGACAGAAGACACTTTGGGGAGCTTGTGTCTGTCCAGCAGCTCAGGACTGATGGATGGGGTGATTGATCTGACTGTGGGCCAGCGGCCATGCCAACAGCAGGTCATTCATAGGATGCTTCCTGGAGTCCAGGTCAAAGTAGAGGCCGAGACTGACTCAAAATCTCCTCCAGCTGCTGGGCTGGGGAGGGAAGGGATAGACAGCTGGGATGGGAGGGAGGCGGCCTTTTCACAGAGCCACAGTTCTAAGGAGCTGGAAGGGACCACACACCCAGACACGCTGGAATCACCCGGCCCGCCGTCCAGCAACGACAGCTCGTCTTGCAGTGTTGATCCTCCACCAGTCCAGCCAAATCCCTGTGTCTCCACCCTCCCCGGTCTCCCCCTACAATCCCAACCCATACCCAGCACAGCACGGACCCAGCCCCAGTCTCTACCCCAGCACCAGACTAGCCCTGCTGCCCCATGTAATGTCATAGTCAATGGCACAGGATGGCATGCCCTTCTCACTCCTGCCTTTGAGCCTTCCCCTGACCGGAGGGGAGACCCAATTGTGGGAGAGGGAGGAGAAGAAGAAGAGGAGGAACAGCCAGCCAATGGTGATCTGGAGCAGGAGGCATTGAAAGAGAACAGCTGCTCAGTGGGAGACTGGGAGACGGGGAGGCGGGGCTCAGCACAAGAGATGATGGATGCGGCGGAGGGAAAGCCTGATCCTGACTCCAGCTTGGAGGAGGGCGAGCATGGCTACTCTTTGCCCCTCCTGTCCACCGGAGGCTGCGTGGTCATCCAGCCTGTGCCAAAGCCCGGTGCTGAAAAGTCGGCCATCCTCTCCTGCTCCATCAGCGCACCTTTATCAGCTGCTGGGAGCCCCGAGTTAGAACCACCGCTAAAGAGGAGGTGCTTGCGAATCCGCAATCAGAACAAATGAGGTGGGTTCAGCTGCCGTAGTCTGCTTCAAACACATTTGTGCAGAATATGCTGTATCTGTTTCAAAATTAATTTACACTGATTTATTCAGTGACATTTTGTAATTCACAGTTTTGATGTTTCAAATGTCTCTAACATGCAATTCATTATTCATATTTACTCATAGTCGTTGCACTGGATGCAAACGATTTTTTTTTTCTCCACTCAATTTTATATTCAGGAGCATTAAAGAGTTGCTGTGGGTGTTTGTTAGTTTGTTCATCAGTTCTTTTATATTTAATAATATTTGGCTTAAAGGAACTACAGTATCCTATTTTGTTAAGGAGAGAAGAGCCAAACTAATACTGGAATTTTAAGTCAGATCAGAGAACAATATATGCAGTATCTTGCAGTTTTAAACAAAGTGAAAAATTGTTGCATCCATATCTCAATCTGGACCTAATCAACTCTTCCTTGACCCAAGTCCCAGTTATCTGGAAACTTTCATGGAAATCCATCTTTTTTGAGATATTCTACTGACAGACAGACAAATCAAAGAAAACATAACACGATTTAGCCCGTGAAATCCACATACCAGGATGTATGAGAATCTAAATCATAAACTGTAGCTAATATATTCTCACTCATAATTATGTCAAGTTAAGTCAAGTCAAGTTTATTGTTAAAAGCCCAATATCACATACAATATCTCAAAGGACTTTACAGGCCCACACATTAACTGTTCCTGAGCCAGCCCAAGCTTTTTTATGAAGACATGGAAAAACTCCCTACAAAACTTCATCATATAAGAAAAAAATGGAAAAACCTTAGGACAGGCAGTTCAACGACAGATGGGCTCCCTCGAATGGGCAGTGTGCAATACGAGCTGTAGGTCGAGAATCAGGCAAATTACAAAGACACACAAATTAATTAAACATTACAGGAAGATATAAAACAGCAAATAAGCCATAATCCAGTAAAGAGAATCCAGAAAGATGCAGTCAATATAAAATCATAATTTCATATTGCAGGTCCTCCAAATGCTTAATGTGATCACTATATAGAACACAATCATAATAAGAGTTTTACAATAAGATGTTAAGATAAGTGTCATATGATTAAATGACCTATTAAAATAGATATGCTTTGATGCCTTTCATGAGCATATGTTTTGCAATGCAATAACCAAATGTGTTTACAGCTTGGATCAAAGTTTATCAGCCATTTTTAGCTGGAGCTTGTCTTTTCCCAACACGTTCATGTGCTTCACATTACACACCAGTTTCCCCATGAGTTCCACTTTGCTCTCAGTTTACAGGCTTGTTGCTTTCCTTTGCCTGGCATATTGTGTGTGTTGGCTCTACGTAGAAAAGGAGTAACGTCTTTCATGTCAGAAGGTTTATTTTGCACAATTCCTGTCAAATGCAATGATGTACTCTTGCAGCGCTTAAGTAAATGAAAGGGTATTCAAGATATCAAATGAAGACCAGTTCAGGTATATGAGGTGAGTGCTCTTGAATTTGAATTGGTGATGCGTGGCCAGAGGGGCAAAGAAACGGTCGAAGGAGCTGATGCATCATCCAGTGCTCCATGCACAGGGGCATGGGTGGAGGTGGGGGCTGGAGGTGGGAGGGAGGAGCTATCACAGGTGGACGTAAGGTGGAGGAGGGAAGCTCTTATGGGCAGATTAATAAAGACAAAAGGTTGGAATAGAGACTCCTGCACCATTAATTCTGGCAGAAGCAATTTTGATTGCCTAAATAAATTGTCAGTGAAAATGTAATCAGCATTGCGGGTTCCATTTCTGTTTATTTATTTATTTATTTTATGAAATACATCTTTCCAATTTGCCTATGATATCAAAACAGAGGTCCCACTGCACTTTAAAGGACCATACCACCCATTTTGCATGTTTGAGCCTAATATATTCAATTTTCATATCATTTCCCAAAGCATACTACTGGAGCGGTGAATTAAAACATTTTTTTCCTATCTTCCAGACCGCCATTGGTTTCAGTTCATTCTGGTACGTTATTAAAATCAACTTGTTGATACTTGAAACGTTCTTGGGATAGGTAATCCATCATCACAAACAAGAGTTGTATTCAGGGATTTTTTTTAGAAGCTTTGTAATTTTAGTGTTTAAGCTCAATAAAAAGTGCAGAGTGAATGTATGTCTCCACCAGGAATATAGTCCCAAAAGAAGATCTGTGTTTATCGAAAAATTTAAACGACCATGACTTCATAATTTTGCGTAACTATTAACAGGCAAAACATCAATTTTTAAGGTGGGTGTATCACTTGAATATTTGATTTTGAAAGATTAAAAGATTTTGCAAAATATCAGGAAAGCTGAAATATGGTTTTATCCTTTGGGAAATGATTAACGTAACATGCATGAAACAGTATCGTAACATGTATGAAAATTGAATATATTAGGCTCAAACATGCAAAATGGATGGTATGGTCCTTTAANACATGTATGAAAATTGAATATATTAGGCTCAAACATGCAAAATGGATGGTATGGTCCTTTAAGTACTGTGTACCATGCTGTTGTCTAATGTCTGCAGTTTGACCAAGCAGCACTGTTCAGTCTAACGTGCTCTACCCAACAGTTCCTGAAATGTCACAGATTATCTATCCTGGAGTAAGAGCTTAAAGTAAATTGTTGAGGAACTATATGTCTGGGAACAAAATGGGTCTTGGTTCCTTGGTGGAAAAAAAAGGAAAGTTCCTGAGTTCCTGAAAAAGTTTCTGCAGTACTAAAGGCAATTATGCCAACAGAGAATCAGAGACCATATATTTAGTTCTATATTTGCATCCTCAAATTGATGCTGATTGCAGATTTAATCCACATACTTTAAATTAAAGGTGAATTTATGCATCAACTTTACCAGTGAGTCTAACTCTCCTCCCACTTTGTTTTGCAGATGGATGCTCTGAGGACCACCGTGCCATCATCGACATTCACTTGTCCACCCCACCCCCNCCTCCTGAAAGTACCACTGCGCACATGCACTATACACATCTCATCCTCGCCCATCGTCCAGTGTACCAGCAGCACAAACCGCCTTTGACGGCCGATGAAAATCCAGCTAAACGTGTCGACCTGTTTCAAAGCAGAGCAGGCAGGACTCCTTTTTGTCTGTGTGACAGACGCTCTTACGGATTAATTTCCCTACAGCCTTCACATCGTGGCCAGCAGCAGGATCGCTTCACCTCTCGAACTGCAGATATACCTGGAGCAGGAGGACTTCACCCCGCTGCTTTCTCCTCATTTAGACACTCTCAGCCCACACTGCCCCCTTGTACCTTATCCATCCCCCCCCCATCAAAGCAAGTGCTCTCTGTTTTGTCTGTTACTATGGAACGCACCGCATCAATCCAATACTCAAAGCTGCTGCTGGGGAATTGTCAAAGGAGCCCCAAAGAGAGATTTCCGTCCCTCGAAATGCTCCTGAACTGGTGTAACTCAGTGCCACACTGAGGTCAAAAAACTCCAGTCTAAGTCTTTTTCTCCACAAACCGTGTTGCTGAGGTACAGACTGAGTACAAATAGCTTTGACTGTAGCTTCACAGCCAGCACAAACAAGAAATGTTGTCCCATCTTGGCCTTTGCTTGTCCACAACCAGCAAAAAAGTAATTGCCAACTTGACAGGAAATGTTTTAGGCGATTGCAGTGGCACAAACCAATACAGCTAATGTGATATGTATTAAATGGAAGGAAATTTTAGTTAGTCACTGGAAAGCTGTATTTGGACATAAAATCACCTTCAAGCAGGTTGAAATCTGTTCCTACTGAATTCAAAAATTGGACGCAATTTGGTAGCATCACCAGCAAATGATGGGTGGAGTCACGCAATCTTTGTCTTTTTCTACACGGTGTTCTTTTTGTTTTCTCCCAGTGTCGATCTATATTGTTACACCCGTATTAGACAGAGTTGTCATGATAATCACTTCTACTATTGACATTTTTTTTCACACACTGGGTAATGCCATCTGTGTGCTTAAACAAGCGACGCTACTAACAATACTACGGGCTTATAAATTCTGAGCCCCTGCTGTTTGAGGGCTTTACAAGGCTTATTGCAGCTCCAGAAGAACTGCGATGGTGTGGCAGTGTAGAAACTCTGCCAACCTGCTCTGAGTACTCCCTAGGCCGAGTATTTAATCTTTTCTATAATGCATTACAGTGATGTTCCTGTCACAGGTTAGTTTGAAGTGTCTGCACTGAATTCAGGGAGGGCAGAGGCAAGACAACACTTTCATAAATAATTCTTTTTGGACCTGAGGGGGTAAATTGTTCAAGTAACCGCTTAAACATCAGACAAACTGAAGCAAAATTTATTTTAATTTAAAGGACCATACCACCCATTTTGCATGTTCGAGCCTAATATATTCAATTTGCATAAATGTTATGTTACTGACAATCATTTTCTAAAGGATAAAACTGTATTTCAGCTTTCCTGATATTTTGCAAAATCAATTATTCAAGCGATACACCCACCTTAAAAATCAATGTTTCACCTGCTAATAGTTACGCAGCCTTATGAAGTCATGGTCGTTTAAATTTTTCAATAAACGCAGGTCTTCTTTTGGGACTATATTCCCCGGTGGAGACATACATTCACTCCACACTTTTTATTGCGTTTAAATGCTAAAATTACGGAAAAAAAAAAAACCAAACAAACCTGAATACACGTTTTGTTTGCGATGATGAATTACCTATCCCAAGAACGTGTCAAGTATCAACAAATTGATTTTAATAGCGTACCAGAATGAACTGAAACCAATGGCGGTCTGGAAGGTAGGAAAACCTTTTTTTTAAATTCACCATTCCAGTAGTATGCTTTGGGAAATGATTATCAGTAATGTTACTTGCATGAAAATTGAATATATTAGGCTCAAACATGCAAAATGGCCAGTATGGTCCTTTAAAGAGACAGTATCTAAAAGGGCCTATTTTCAGTCAATATGCACAGTGATGCTGCAACAAGGGAGAGTAGAAGTGAATCAGTGTGTGTGTTTTGTTTTGTTTTGTTTTGTTTTGTTTTTTTCACATGTAAGCAATACAAAGATTTCAATATAGAATCCTAAATGAAAATACGAGCACAGAAATCTGCATATGCCCCCTTTAAAACATCTTATTTTGCTCGTCCGTCAACCGTGCCAAGGTTTTTGTTGAGTGTTTGCCAATTATTGTTTGATTTTCTACAAACTTAAAGCCGGTCTTGACTTTGATTTTATGCCATGTGTACAGCAGGTTTTTACTGTCACCAGTCAAGCTTGAGTTTATCCAGTTGCTGAGGCCGCCAAACAAAGCCAGCATTTAGTTTACACTTCTATGGAAGGAAGCAGATTTTACTAGAACAAGACAAGGTGTTATCACATGCCGAAGGTTTATGGCGTGTTGAAACAAAACATGTTGCCTGGTGCTCAGTGGAGATGGAACTTCAAACTAAGGAGTTGACCAGATAATTTGCAGTTGCCAAAATAACAAGCACTTATTTTAATGTAAGAAGGGGAAAATGTAGGAGAATGCTAGTGGAAGTCAAAAGCAGTGTTACCCTGTTATCGCTCTTTATTTAATTTATTCCCAAAAATGTCCATGATAGGTTACACTGCTAGTAAGTTAAAATAGAATTCTGCATTCTCGATCCTAAAAAACAAATCTTTACATTAGATACACACATGCAATCTGCTCCAAGCTCACTGCTTTGTAGACTTTGTTTTATTTTATTTACCATTTTTCCTGAGTGAGTTCATGGTACTCTTCATCCCACACACAGACACAGAGACATAAACACACACAGAGCAGGTAGTAACTTTAACTTTGTGTGTGTGTGTGTGTCTGTGTGTGTTCGGCAGGTGCAAGCGGAGAGCCTAGATGAGATTAGACAGTGTTGACTCTGAGTAAGCAGTGTGCAACTCTATCTGTTGCCTGTTAGTCAGGCATTTAGGCTTAGCTTGCCGCTTGCCAAGGCCCAGCTTTGGTGTCACTTTAAGCATTTCCTCGCCCCCACTTCATTTCTGTCCAAGCAAACACGGTGAAAATGTTCTTTTTAATCGGTCTTATCTGCTTCTCTCTGTACGTAAACGCCTTCCTCTCCTTCTTTGTTAAAAAAAAAATCCATACACGTGGGGTTTCTAAAATTACAGTTGATCTGCGGATGGAAATTGAGCAATTGAACCATCACTCCAAATTTGATGAGACACCAGAGATTCGTCAGGGATTTATGAATCTTGCGAAGTGAAAGACACAGACACCAGCACTGACACTGGACACTGTAGTTGTGTCTGTCTGTACTGTCTAGCAGATATGGATGTGGACTCGTATAAAACCGAGCCAGTGAAACAGCTTGGGCCTCCGTCTGAAGCATACAGGTTTCTTATTTGTTTGTGTTTGCTCCTGCCTCGGCATAAAGGGCTGTATACTTTGCAGCTTAAAGGAACATGGAAAATGGTTGTAAAGCGATGAGGATATTCACACCAAAATCATCCATGTGTTCCCTCAGAGCATCTTGATCCTTTAGCTTCACGCTACTATGAGCACTGGAACTTCTGTGTTGACAGGCTGTTAGCAGTTCAAGCAAGACTGACATTTATCGTTTAAAAAAAAAAAAAAAAAAAAAAAAAAAAAAATCACAGTAGGTGATAGATTGATATATCTTCAGGCCTGCAGATAATGATTTTAACCAGATATCTTGAGTGAAATTGTCAAGAAATTGGGCATTCAATATTCATCTGAAGGATTATTTTTTAATGATTTTGATTATTCTCTCACCTTTCCTCTAGCACCACCTACAGGTCAAAATGTCTCAATGATTAACACTTTGGTCCAGTACAAGAAATATTTTTTTTACCCTTTAATTTGTTGCATAATATAGTAGGGAGTATGTGTCGAACATTGCCAAAGTTGCAAAACTTGAGGTTCATGCTTTTAGAAATGCATCCAGGAATGCAAAATCACAACATGTTTATCTTAACATGTAACACACCTGGTAAGACACACCCAAAAAGTGGCTAACAACTGTGTTTTGCAGTGTCAGCTCAGGCCTGACACAGCTTGATGTTTTAGGTATTGTCCTTAAAGGACCATACAGGTGGTTTTTCATATTTGAGCCCAATAAATACTACTGGTGGTATGATCCTTTAATGACACACCTAAAATGGGCTGTTTTCACTCAGTGTGCACAGTAGTGCAGCAGCAAGGACAAGTGGAATTGGATCAGTGTTTTTTTTTTTTTTTTTTTNCTTTATGTCCCTTTAAAAAAAAAAAAAAAGTTTCAGTAACTCCATATGGCTGAGGTTCATTTTTGAAGTATTTCATGAGAATATTTGTGTTCATCCACTACACAGTAATTTTCAATAGTCTTCCTCCACCCACCTTCACTTCCTGTAAAAACAGGGAAAGTAGTTCCTGCTAAATTGCAACAGTTTAGAGAGACATTTCATTTTCTTGCCTTTGCTAGTTCCCTAATGTCATTCAACACAGTGTGTAAAGTGTGATCAACAAGGAACACATTGGGTTTTGGTGTGTGGGTGTTTTTTCATCACAGCAGGTAAACTGACCAACAAGCCAAACTCCACAGAGACTCAGTTTCTTTTAGAAGGTCAGCCTCTTTATCAGAAATGTGATACTGGCTTAAAGGGTAGGGGGATCAGCTTTTGATGAGGAAGTCTCACACACACATTCACACAGTTGTGTCTGATAATCTGCACTGCGTTTGAGACATAAATATACGAAAGCGTGAACATCATGTAGTATTTCTGGACCTCTGAATCAGTCTTTTTTTGGTGGCAGACAGACTTGCGACATATCTCCAGCATTCCTGCAGTCCTGGCCAACTGCCTGAATTATGCAATGACAACGTTATCAAAAGTTCAATAAAGACGAGTGATCCACAGACAGAATAAAACACAACATGAGCTCATGTCACTTTTCAAAAAATAACAGAGAAGTTGCCTTAACTCTTGCTTGTATAATCTCTACAGTTAAGACAATGATGCTTACTTGTAAAGACTCTCCCTTCTTTGTACAAACTGAAATATACAAGAAACAACAAACTTTGTTATCTTGCTAGTGTCAATGTATAGCTGATCAGCTTTTTCTGTAACTTGTATGGACTGTCACATTTTTGCTAAGAAAAAAAAAAACCCCTCCTCCCAAAATCTGTGTTCCCAAACATCCGATCTGTTCAACGTTTTAACTTGTGGTGGACTGTCAATCTTTTATGTACATTTTATAGTATTATTTATTGTTGACAAGTTTTGCATTTGCAAATAATAAAAAAGTGAAGGTGGTTTTGACCTGAACGTTCTATTCTGATGCAAATGCTTGGTGAACAGTGAAATGCTTTTTTTTTATAATTAAAATGGAGAAAACAGTGATATTGGAGATGATCTTTGTCTTTTTATTATTACATTGTAACATGTACATAACATGTGGCCAAATTGCTTTGGAAAATAATAATTTTTTTGTGTTGTAACAGTATTTGTTTTATCCAGTGAATTGCTCATGAAGACAAATAAATAAGAGGCACACAACTATGTTTGACATGGCTCATATCTCTTTAAATGCATAAAACATGGGTCTGTTCATATGCACATGCACAGTGAGTCATTTCACAGTTTTATTTTTCATTAAATTTGACTTTCATTTGCCACAAAAAAATCATTACTGTAAAAATCTTGAACCTTGAATGGAACTTTTGACATGTCAAAGTTTGTCTGTAAGCAACAAACAGAGTGACTGTGAAGGACTTGATCAAAATGACAATGAATTATGGAAGAATTTTTAGAGTTAAGTGAAACATTAATTTATAACATTTTAATTTTTTAAATTTTTGTCAGAATTTGAGAATTTTTTTCTCACCATATTTTTAGTGTTTTTTTTTTTTTGTTTTTTTGTTTTTTAGAAAATCAAGAACTTTCTAGAACCATTCATTTGTTTTGTTGATTTTTTAAACAGTTTTTTTTAAAGGTGTTAATACATTTTTTCCTAGAATTTCTTTAAACAATATGAGGAGAATTTCCAGATTTTTAAAAGTTTCATAGAAACAAGAATTTTCAAGAATCAGGTAGAAATTCAAGAGCCATCTTGAATCAAAATCAGTTCTACAAATGCCACTTTATATTATTTCTATATTTAATCCCCTCTCATTTTTTTTTTTTTTTTTTTTTACATTTTTTCAAGAGTCTAGAACTTTCTAGAATGATAAGCTGTGACTTAAGAGTGAAGGTTTGTCTCAGTTCATCACCACCACACAGACAGACAGCTGTCAGTGAAACATGCAAAAACTGTGGAAATCTGAGAAAAATCAACTTGAAAAAAATTATTTAAGAAAACAAAAAGAGTGAAGCTCACTTTTAGACTTCACATGCTGTTTCTCTGGACTGGGATAACTCATGTTTGTTTCCTGTCGATGAGCTTTCGAGAAAAGGCTGCATACAAAGCAACCTCAAGGGCAAAATACTGTCTAACTTCAACATCACTTAAAAAGACTTTAAATCATGATTAAGCAATCAAGTGTTTAAAACATAATTTAGAATATTAAATCATTTAGGATTTCACTATACCATTATAACATAAGATTTAAGAATTAATTAAGAATTAAGAAATTAATTTAAGATTGAGTAGATGAAACAAAAAGTCCACTAATTATTGTTAATGACATTGTGACATGTTTCAGAAATATTCCAGAGATATAGTATATCTCGTATATAGTATATAGTATATAGTATATAGTATATAGGATCGCATATCTCGTATATAGTATATAGTATATAGTATATAGGATATAGTATATATAGTATATAGTATATAGTAGTATAGAGATATAGACTATGTTAATTTGTAAAAAAGAAGTGAAGGCTTCTGATTGCTGTTCCAGACTGTGGATGAGAAACATAAATGTTATGGCCTCTAGTGCCATCTAATGGTGCCTGGAAGCACAACCCAAAACCATGAATTCCTCTTAGGGGAATTTCTTCCACTTTACAGGAGATGAACCCAATGTCATCAATTAAATACCGTCATACAGATGTGGGTTGTAGCAAAAGGCTGGTTGTTGTGGTTGATGACACAATGGGAGTTCATGTTAGGCACGATGATCACAAGTGGATCCGTTTTAAGAGTTTGTTAAAAAAAAAAAAAAGAAAGAAAAAGAAAAACATGGATTGTTGCAATGATAAAATGCTGCTCCTTATTGCTGATTACAGGTAAACCATTACCTGCTCATTAACCCTTGCCAGCCCATGATGATTTTTAAAAGGTAATGATCCAACGCAATAGCCAACAAATACTTATAATCTTCAGGGTATTTTTAGATATGTCACCTGTGTTGATTTAACTCATGTTATATATCTCAGCACTACTGCTGCTGCTACTGTTTCGACAATTATTTATACTTCTAAAAGAACAACAACAACAACTTGCTCAGTGCCATTATACCTTAAAGAGCTGATGGAGTGTTCAGCTTGTTAGACATTTTCATTTTCAAAAAGAATTCTTTCTACAATCCAAAGGCGCTGCTATAAGTTGTAAAATGGCATCTATATGCTTGCCTGTATATGACTATATTTGAGAATAAGCATATTTTAAACCCAGTTAACAATTTTTTTGTATAATTAATTCATACATTACAAAAGATTTGTACACGATATATTCATCATAGCAGATGCCACCACAGACTTCCAGACTTCCTTAAATACATTTAACTCAAGATCAGATCATTTGAAATTTACTACGGACTGTGATAAAAAATGCATCAGTTTCCTGGATGTAAGCAGGAAAGAAACCACAGACCTTTACTGAAAACCCACAGACAGAAATACAATATTAAGAGAGGACAGTTTTCATCCAAAGTCCCTCATCAAGAGTTTGCCCCTCAGCCAATTCTGTAAAGGATTTGCAATGATGACACTTCCTGTAACAGACAGGAAGGAATCTCACTGGCAGATTCCTAAACAAGGGATACAAAAAGGAGTGGGATGAACAGCCAAGTAAACATTTCCACAACTTGATGCCAAAAAAGTGCCTCAGAGCCCAGAAAAAAACAAAGGGGTTTCTCTGATGCTCCCCTATGCTGCACAAAATACTCACCCCTGGGTTTTGAGCTTCGTATCATTTCCAAAACACTGGTACATCGTTGAAAGAGACTAAAAATTTAGATATATCTTTAAAGAACTCTCCCCCCAACTGATTTTTAAATGTTGCAAAAAAACCTTTGCGATTTCCTGGTTAAGTCTGCATGTCTCCTCCTTCTCATCCATTTTCTGACATTCTGACTCTCTCCATTGGAAACTACAAATGTGGGTGTGTATGCCCAATTCACATTCACAGATGCAAATCTTTTAGCCACCAACATACAGGCCAAAATATCTCCATCCATGGAATGATCATCTCTAGCTCCACCCATGTTGTCTACTTCCTTCTCTGTCCTTGCAGGCTGGCATATGTAGGGAAAAAAAACATCCACACAAGGTGATGAACGCAGCCCCACAGCTTTTCATTTCAAACAGGCTCGACATCCATCAGTTCCTTGAAGTAAATTGCTATTAAGAAAGTTGAAAAATCCTCCAGGGGTGGGAATCTGGAAAGAAATTTCCTCCAAAACATAAATATTTTGAATACAGACATTAAATACAGTGTCACGCAATAGTTTAAATGAGGACTTTGACATCAAATCTTTTCTATAATAATCAGTCATCTGTCATCTGGCCCATTCAGCGTTGTCGCCCCCTGGTGTCTCCATATATTACTACAGTTTGCACCTTCCCGCAGTAGTTCCTGTCACAATTTCCTTGGATATTTGTAATTCTATATTTATACAATACAACTCATGTGTATATTATATACTTATTGTATTTATGTCAGTGTGCATACTACCTTTTTCCTTGTTGTTAAATCTGAACCATAGTTGAGACTTGATCCTTGAGATAATTGAGTATGACGTCCAGTTTTTTTTTATATCAAATTTTTGCGTACAGCTAATAAAAGCTCCAGGTCAGCGATTTCTTAGTGTATAGTGTTATCGCAAAGGTTTTTGCACCTTTTAGATTACTGTATTTTATATTTCTATTCTACTTTTTCATTTATATTTTGCAGCACAGTCCTGAGTGTGAGTATGCCAGTCATCATTTCACTGTACTACATACATGTGTTACAAAACTTAATTGAATTGAATAATGGGTCTCAATAGATAGATAGATAGATAGATAGTATCGATTTAGGGGATTAATAAAGTCTGTTCTCTTAATAAAGTCTGATCTCTTATCTTACATACTCTTACATACATACTATTTTACATACACTTGCAGATTATGTCAGTGCTGCATGATGAAGGAAACACCTGATGATGCAACACTTGCAACACTGAACAGAGCCGAGCCTGGCTTCGTAGCATCCGTAAAGGTAGCACTCAGGTGGAAGGTACCAAAAATCTCATAAAATACATTATACTGTAAGTATATATATATATGGTATATATATATACATATATATTCGAGACAGAGAGAGAGAGAGAGAGAGAGAGAGAGAGAGAGCAACCGACCAATGAGGAGAGGTGGAAATGCAGGAGACAGGAATGGTGGATTATGGGTAATGTAGTTTTCGCAGTGTTGATGCGATGTCAGGGGGAGGAGAGACTCCAGACTTCAGTGTGTGTGTTCAGTGTGTAGATGCGAGTGTGTGGGGAGCAATTCAGAGTCTGGAGAACTTTTTTTTTGTTGTTATCGTTCGAATTTAACAACTTATTTTCTCCGCTAATCGACATCTGGAAAAGGAGTAAACGAGGAGGACGAACGCGAAAATGCTAGAAGAACTCCAGGAAGAGAGGGCGTACTTATTAAAAATTCAGCGCGGGAGAACGGACATTATCAGCCTTTTGGTTAACCTGTGGCAGCGCTGAGGACAAAATAGCATTACCTACGAGCTCGAAACGTTTTCGAATGGGGTGAAACGAAGCGATTTTTCCCTAAAAACCGAAGCCAAAACGTTTCCGAACAGCCAAAAAAGCAAAGGGAAAGGGGAGGAGAGGGGGCAAAGAAAACGCCCTGCAGCCTGTTGCTGGTATCTCCAAATTCAAACTTTTATCAGCGTGTTGGAAAAATGCATCCTTCACTTAACGGGAGGTGAAACTACAAAGTGTAACGGCGCCCTCGCTAGCATTTGAGTTCAATTAGCTAGCTAACAGCCGGATTCCAACTTTAGGGAAGCGGGGGATTCTCCTTGCTTTGGGAATATTTTCTCTTCATTGTGCACTATTCCTATTGGAGACGATTTGGGTGGGCTGGGAGTCCAAGGCTGCTCCACCAGGCCCACGGCCATTCCACGAACAAAGAAGTTTCACATGTAAACTCCAACATTTTTTTGTTTTATTTTGGGGAAACATCCTTATATTTTCCCTCAACTTTTACCAATCCACGCTGCAGACATGTCACTCGGCGCCGAGAGAAGGATGGAAACCCGGCTGAGGAAACTAGAGGACATGATCCGAGATCCCAGATCTGCCCTAAACCTGGAAAGTTTGCTGGTAAGACCAGTGGGATCCCTCATAGATTATTAATGATTACGCCATGCTGTTTATTCCCTCAAACACCAGGCACTTATATGCATACACATAAGATACCCACGCTGTCGCCATTAATACTTTATTACTTCCAAATAGTGAGTTTTGAAGCATTTTTACAGTTTCCAGTCTGTGATGCTGATAATACTTATGAAACTATCCTGCAGGATTTCCATTATGTCATGTAGTCAAATATCTTTCCATAATAACGGATTAGAAGGGAAAAAATAGCCAAAGTAAGAGCAGGTAAGACTAAGTGCAGACATTAGCTTGTGGCTGCATGAAGCATCTCTTCAGATTAGATTGCTGTAACTAACAGAGAATGTGGATGTGCCATTATTTATGTGTTTATGGAGGCAAGTATTTCCGTGTAAAACTACAGCCTGGGTAGCAGTAAGGCCCACCAAACCAGGTCAGTTCCACATTGGCCACTTGATCACACACATACTGTTCTTTCTGCAATTATACATGCTGTTCGCTCAATATAAAGTAAAACAATTGCTGCTCCAAATCTCTTCTGGTTAGAATGTAAACTGAATTAAGACTGTTACATCATCAAAAGACAAAATTATGCAGCATGTTGTTAAGTGGATTTTATGAAACATTTCTCTGTCCGAGATCCATCCAAGTAACATAAATATAAGATAAGATAAGAGATAAAATAACCTTTATTGTCCCAAAGGAAAATTTATCTTGGACTAAGAGAGCACACACAGCACCTATGTCAGTAAAATGATAAACAACAACACAACAGCTAAAAAACAAACAACAGACATACATCTGAGTGCAAAAAAATATCATGGAAGGATAGCAAGGTAAATAAAATACGTAAGTGCACACAATTAGTAGAAGTCAGAAGAGATATTGCAATAAAAACGAGATCTTAAAACGGCAATAATTTAAAAATCCTGGTGTCCGGGTCAAAAATCATCCCTCATGTGATTCATTTGTCAAATTTAATTGCATGTACTATCATCAACTCATTATATTTCATATTTAAAGGTTCCATCAAACCTCAGATGTTACAGAAACACACAGATTCACGTTTGCGTCGTGTCTTTTCCACTGAAAGGCTTTTGCTTTGGGAAATGAGCTGGTGTGTTTCCTGTGAAGCAGAATGGCGAGAAGTTGTCATATCTTGATTATTAGTATTATTATTATTTTTTAAATTGTTATATAACCAAGCACTACATCACCCCGTGCTGGCACTTGTGCAGTGGAGTCAGCATCATGTACACAGCTATGTATCACACTCATCCTCCTTCGTGTGTTATGACGATGCTCACGTTGTAGCTTTCTTCAGGGATAAAATGATGGACCAGTATTTTTAATGGATGTTGCGCCTGTACGAAGCTACAATAGGATTGTTGTTGCTATTTTAAATTTATTCATTTGCTACAGTCTAACACAGACAGAGATATGTAACTTGTCAGAAATGGAAGCAAAGGCATTACTTCATCATAGTCTTTGACAAATAGCAAAAATTTGATCTGGATACTAGAGAAAAATAAAGTTTGTATTGTTGATCAGTACTCTTAAATGTTGAAGTTTAACTCTGTAAACTGTGCCTGGTGTGGAATTACAGGGGATGCTACACTTGAGACGCTTTTGATGAGTGTAGATGAGTGTAGATTCTGTCAAACACTGTTCTATGAAAAACAAACCCCCAAAAAATGTACATTATATCAACTCATACAGTGACATCCTCGCTATCTGAGAGACCATAGATCCACCATGTTCTCAAATTGAACATTTGGCAGAAGGTAAGGACACTTACAGGTATTAACAAATCTGACGTTAGTTATTTTTGCTTAATTTCGCCCTTATATATTCCTGGAAATTTCAGTTCACATTCGAATACTTTCCCTCTAGCTGCCATTTACAGAGTAGAGCAAAGTTGTGTAAAATGATATCTTGTCATGGCATGGGGCAAACACACCGTCACACACATCTGTCTTAAAAAGTATTGCTTCAACCCCCTTTTGATAGGCCCCATCTAGCTTGGGGCCTCCCCTGTAAATCCCCNTCCCCCCCCCCCACTTGCTGCACTCCAACTCCTTTCTCTCTCTCTTCCTTTAAAACACGTTTAGAAGAAGACTTTAGCGGCATTTATTTCCTGCACACAGGCTGCAGAGATGGAGGCGTTGAGCATTCAGACAAAAGTGAAGTGGGAAGCTCATGTAGGAGAGAACAGGCTGCAGTTTTCCATTTTTAGAAAGCTGTCGCCTGGATCAAGATGTTTTGCTGCTCAGGGTGGAATTCTAACACACACACGCACACACTCGCAGAGATGCAAGATGTGCTTCTGTGCAGGTGGTATAAAATCATGCATACTTTTCGGTATCATGATAATTGCTAACAGGTCACGTTCAGTAAAGAATGAATCACAGTTCTCCTCCTATTGTGGCTTAGCAACCACTAAATAAAAAAAAAAAAAAAAAAANAAAAAAAAAAAAAAAAAAAAAGGAGAGGAACATCGCTGTGTTTCACTGTAAGAGAAATTACTTCAAGGCAGCGATATCTTTCATACCAGTCAAAGTTAGATCTATTTAAGGGATTATCGAAAAACCCCAAAGCTGTGGAAAGCTGACAGGGAGGAATCCGCTCTGTTAAATGAACTGAATGACCTCCCTGTAAAAAAAAAACAAAAAAAACAAAAAAAAAAAAANAAAAAAAAAAAAAAGCTTCCTTATCTTCTTTCCGGTATGACCAAAGAGTCAGTACGTTTGTATTGCATGTTAAAGGACCATACCACTATTTTGCATGTTTGATCCTAATATATTCAGTTTTCTTACACATAACGTTACTGACAATTATTTCCCAAAGCATACTACTGGAACCGTGAGCTAAAAAATGTTTTCCTACCTTCCAGACCTCCATTGGTTTCAATTCATTCTGGTACACTATTAAAATCAACTTGTTGATACTTGAAACGTTCTTGGGATAGGTAATCCATCATCATGAACAAGACGTGTATTCAGGTTTTTTTCAAAGTTACGTCATTTTAGTGTTTAAGCACAATAAAAAGCGTGGAGTGAATGTACGTCTCCATCAGGGAATATAGTCCCAAAGAAGACCTGTGTTTATTGAAAAATTTTACGACTGTGATTTCATGAGGTGGCGTAACTATTAGCAGGTGAAACATTGATTTTTAAGGTGGGTGTATCGCTTGAATATTTGATTTTGAAAGATTAAGAGATTTTGTAAAATATCAGGAAAGCTGAAATACGATTTTATCCTTTAGGAAACGATTGTCAGTAATACGAGTACGAAAATTGAATATATTAGGCTAAACATGCAAAATGGGTGGTATGGTCATTTAAAGATTCTATTCTAATCCAATTAAGGTAATAAAGTAGATTTTTTCTTTTTTTTCTTTTTTATTCAAACATTATTTAAACACCATAATTAAACAGAAATTGGCATAAATCAGTGATTGTGCACTCTGGGTATTGGACGGTGTTCTGCACACGCATGTCCTCACCTGGCTTACTTCCTCTCACAAGCCGAGTAAATAATGTGTCATTCAAATTCAGCAAACAATAAAATTCTATTAATTTCATCTTGTTTTTGCCTTATTGACAAAAACCTGAGAATACACGTACATATTGACCACTTAAATTGCAATTCAAATTGAAATCTTCTTTATGTGATTACTAAACCTGCAAACAGCTGCAATTGAATTAAAGGACAGTGCTGGTGATTTTGCACATTTGAGCCCAGTAAATACAACCCACATACATGATATGTTTCTCCAAAACATACTACTGGACTGGTAAATTTTCAATATGTTTTTCCTACCTTCCGGACCGCAGTTGATCCCAGTACATGATAAAAATAAACTTGCAGAGACTGAAAACGTGCTTGAGATGGGTCATCCATCACAGCGAACCACATGATTACTTTTTGATGAAGATTTCAGCAATCCAACATGGTGCTACATGGAAGAAAATTTCTCCACGAGGAAATATGGAGGAGATGACTGCTTTTACCAGGAAATTAAAATGATCGTGCCTTCAAAATTTGTGCGCAAGTGTAAGAAGAATGAATTATTGAATTTTAGATGGGTGTATTATGTGAACATTTCATTTTGAAAGAGTAGAGGGTTTGGCAGAATAACAAAAAAAAAAAACAACCTAAAATCCAGTTTTATTGAAAATGGTTGGCAGTAAAATAATGTGCACACGGGTAGTATTTCTTTGGCTCAAACATGCAAAACCACTGGTATGGTCCTTTAAGTATATAATATATTATATATACAGTATGTGTGAGGAGCACTCCAAAATGCTGCTGTTACGGTAAAGCTAGCGGTGCAGCTGGGGTAATTACAGTAATCCTAGAGCTGCCCTCGGGCTTGTAATTAAACCCCACAGGTGAAGGATGTTGCCATTTTGGAGCGACAAACTTCCTTATAAGACCTCTGAGGAAAGTTCAAGGATTACCGTAATTATTGCATTTTAAAGTGCTGCTCCATGCCTGTCTTCATTTAACTACACCTGCTTGGATGCTTATTTCAGTATCGCAATGGGATTTTTTTTTTTGACAAAGTGGTTCANTACACCTGCTTGGATGCTTATTTCAGTATCGCAATGGGATTTTTTTTTTTGACAAAGTGGTTCAGACTCTTTTGATAAGATATGTAGGGTCATTATCATTCATAGATGTGAGTTTTCCCCCAGAGAATATTAAAGGACAATACTGGTGATCTTGCATGTTTGAATCCAACATATACAACCCGCATACATGTTATGTTTCTGCCAACAAGTTCCCAAAATATACAACTGGAGCAGTAAATTTTAGATTTTTTTTCTTCTTTTTCCTACCTTCCAGACTGCCATTGATTTCAGTACGCTATAAAATCAACTTGTAGACTTGACACATGCTTCAGATAAGTAAGCCATCACAGTCGACATGACATCTATTAAATGTTTTGTTGAAGTAACTTTATGTAACTGAAACGGAGCCGCATGGAAGACAATGTATGTCTCCGCCAGGGAATATAGTCCCTGGAGAAGACGGCTTTGACCTAGAAATTAAACATGACTACATTTGGACATATGCTTTAGTAGGCGAAACATTAAATTTTAAGATGGGTGTATCACCTGAACATTTGATTTTTGAAAGATTAGGAAATTTGTCAAAATAACAGTATTAATCAACGAGGCTTTATTCGGTGAAGGAAAGATAAGGATATACAAATCAGATAAACTGTAACAGATAATTCACCAGTTTTTCTATATATCTATATATATGGACCTCCCAAAACCCATCCCTCAGACCTGCCCAGGGTGTACCCTGCCTCTCGCCCAATAACCGCTGGGATAAGCTCCAGCCCCCCTTGACCCTTAACAGGACAAATGGGTATAGAAAATGGATGGATGGATGGATGGAAAAAAAATAAATAAATAAAACTCTGGGTGTCCAGCTATATGCATTTAAAAAAGTTGCAAACCATTACCAACTGCAGAGGGAGCACAGAAAGGTTATGGATAGATGTTCAAAAGGCCTGCCACCTCTTATAGAACAGATCCATAGATCCTCTTAAGGGTGAACTTAATTTTCTCGAGCTGAAGAAAGAATACAATGTCTTTAATCCACATGGAGTGTGAGGGAGGATCAGGAGATTTCCAATAACCATTAAACTAAAATATGGTTGTATGTTTTGAAAATTGGTCGTCAGTAATGTAACATGTATGCAGGTAATGTTTATTGAACGTGCAAAATCACCGTTATGGTCCTTTAAATTGAAAAACAACAAAAATCATAATCCATATATAGACAAAAAGATCCAGATCCAAACTGTCAATAAAAAAAGCATGCCAAAAAAAAAAAAAAANAAAAAAAAAAAAAAAAATCACATAAATGCTGCTTTTAGTGTAGCGCCATGCTACATTGCAGCCCTATAAACATTCAGCCATCCATTATACAGCTTCTTTCAGCATTAGCTCAGGTCAGCTGGAACATCAAGTATCAGCAGTCTTCCTGTGCAAACTGTAGAGATCTTTATTTGGCAGCACGCCGCCGCTGCTGACTGAAGTACTGCACTCACTGGGCAGCTCAGAGTACAGGGAGTGATTGTTGAGGGTAAGCAAAAGAAAGATTAAAAAAAAAAAAAAAAANTAAAAAAAAAAAAAAAAACACATTATGGACACTTGATTGCAGCCACATAAGTTCTGCCGTCCTTCAGGAAATGACCTCACTGAGTAAAGAGTTGGCAGCTATATATGGGGCTCAAAGTCCCTGCGAATGACTGCACTTTCCCCTTTAGCTTTTAGCCTTATCTCTTTCTCTGGCTCTGCTTCTCTCTCAGCCTGCAAAACACACCCCCCCCCNCCACCTCCCTTCAGTTTAACACGCCGCAGGTACTTCACCCAATCTGTAGCTTGGGTTTGGACGTCCCTGTCTAATGCCTTCCGATTGAGCTGCAAACCTGCCTACAGCCTGATTTTATACAATAATCTTTATAAAAAAAAAGGAGAAAAAATCCCAGTTGAATATTAAAGATTCAACAAAATGTCACATTGTGATGGGCTAACAAATTCCTACATATCAGTTTCATTCAGACACGATTTCACACTAACAGTCTCTCGCCACAGTGAGTGGTTACCCGGCATTCATCATCAGCTGCCCTCTTGCTTGTCTGTTCGGCACGACGCTCTCTCTCGCCGCAGGATTAAGCTGCAAACTTGAAGTGCGGCCATTAATCACATAATGTTCATTTTGTTCGCCTCTGTTACCGTCATCCATCTTGATTCACTGATTCTCTTCTTTCTCCCTATTTGTACATTCACCTCCCACATAATGTTTATCATTCTTCTCTTCGTACAGCATCTCCTGTCTCCCTTTTTTTTCNCCCCCCCAAAACAACACTGGGCATTCTTCCCTAGACAGTTTCTAGGGAGGTGTGGATAACCCCTGTCTGTGTCTTTACCCTGAATGGGTGCTTCGTGGCAGCATTGTGTTTGAGTTGCTCTCGGGCGTGCAGCAGCAGCAGTCCCGGCTTCAACGCGCTGGCCGGGTAGAAACGCTGCCTTATAAGGCACTGGGGACGGTGGCCCCGGCCAATTTCTTTTTCTTTTTTTTTTTGCAAAACAAGCTAGTCTCTGCTCCACACCTCCTCTGGTGAGACGAACAGATCTCTCCTTGGCCTTTTTTTTGTTTTGTTTTTTTGTTTTTTTTTTGCTGCACTTCAGTGATGAAGACTCTGCATCTTCACGGTGTGCAGACCTCACCAGTGTTAAAATGTCATACCAGGAAACTAGGAAACGATCAGGGTTTCTCCTGTTTATTAAAACAATAAGTGGCCCACCGGAGTATTTTGGGAAAAAAAAAAAAAGATACATAAAAAGTGAACTAAACAGTATTTTTTCTGATATTTTTGTGTCTGGATTTTAGATTGTGACTCAAAAAAGATTACCGTATATACTTGAGTATAAGCCAATCTCATGTATAAGCCGACCCCCTGATTTTGACCTGCAAATTTAGATTTTTAAAGAAACCCATATGTTTATTTGTTTAGAAAATTACCTGTTTTTCTGGTCATTGTCATAGTATTCCTGTGATTTTCTGAAAATAACCCACGTACCGGTAAACATGATATTTACTTCAGCAGCTGATTACCATAACTGACCAATCACAACAGAGCTTACTGGCCGCCGCAAAATGTGCTGGATAAGGAAATATCTCATTCTAAGGTATGACTTAAGCTATTTTCCATGGGTAGTATTTCCACTCCTGGAAATTTCCTTCTCTGGGATCAAACTTGAATTCCTCATGTTTTAAGCCAACCCCCCAGTTTGCTTTGTGAAATTTGGTAATAAAAACTCGGCTTACACTCAAGTATACGGTATTATTTCACCTCTTTTTCTTTTTTCTCTGCTAGTTAAGCTGGATTTAGTTAGGAATAGATTTGGCAAAGATTTGGCTGACAAACACGGCTTTGAATATTTGCTTTTCATGAATGTTGCAGTTTGGCTGGAAAAATCACGCTTGGAGACAAAAAATGCTGCTTTCCACCGGCAGCTATGCTGTCAATCTCTCTGTTGCTGTTGCATCAAACAGCTGTCTAAACAGCATGACAGGTGTTGCATTTACACCTGACTAGGTGCGAGGGAGGACCAATCACGGCGTGAGACAGAACACATCTGCGGTTTGGCAGGTCAGATTGCTTTTCCCATTGCGATGCCTTCTGGGTACATTTACGGCTTGCATTTACATGTGTTTTTCCTTATCTGGATACAGATCATATTTTACTATGAAGGAGGAACTGGGGCCTCAGGCTCATTGTTTCATCATTGATAGACAAGAAGACTATTATAAGAAAAGATAAAGTACTGTGACTGATTCTAGGTTTGATGCTTAGTAAAGGTAAAAAAAAAAAAAAAAANAAAAAAAAAAAAAAAAAGATTCCCCGGCCAGCTGCTAAATTCATTCATTATACAAACTAAGCAAACACCAAAGTCCATCCCAGAGACAAGCACACATGTAGATACACACATGCACGCATGCATGCACACACACACACACATGCACACACACTTCACAGCACCTTTATCACACGTGACATAATATCCAACATCCAGTCCAAAAAGAGTTGCATGTCCATAAAAACGAAAATAATGCTAATCTTAAAGGACCATACCACCCATTTTGTATGTTTGAGCCTAAAATATTTAATTTTCATATATGCAACTGACTGACAACCATTTCCCAAAGCATGCTACTGGAATGGTGAGTTAAAATTTTTTTCCTACCTTCCAGATCATCATTGGTTTCAGTTTATTCTGGTACGATATTAAAATCAACTTGTTGATACTTGAAATGTTCTTGGGATAGGTAATCCATCATCGCCGACAAGATGTATATTCAGTTTTTTTTTTTTTTCCAAGTTATGTAATTTTAGCATTTAAGCACAATAAAAAGCATGGCGTGAATGTATGTCTCCACCAGAGAATATAGTCCCAAAAAAAGACCTGTGGTTATCAGAAACTTTAAGCAACCGTGACTTCATAAGGCTGCGTAACTATTAACAGGAGAAACATCGGTTTTTAAGGTGGGTATATTGCTTGAATATTTGATTTTGAAAGATTAAGAGATTTTGCAAAATATTAGGAAAGCTGAAATACAGTTTTATCCTTTGGGAAATGATTGTCAGTAACGTAACGTATGAAAATTGAATATATTAGGCTCAAACATGCAAAATGGGTGGTATGGTCCTTTAAAGATATTACTATGACTGCTTTTCTGTGTCATTATTGTCCTTATCATACAATCAAATTACAAAATAATACCCTAAATAAACTGCAGTGAATCTGAGCCATAATTGTAATATGACATCTGCATCAGAAGCAGCGCTGGAAGAGAACGTCCTGATGTACTCATGTCGTAGAAAATGGATAGACCCTGAGATTTGTCCAAATCTGCTGGATCTTCTTGTCTAGACAAAAGACTATAGCTGAGAGAAAGAAATGGTGCATTCAGGAACAGTACAGTGTTCAGTATGAAAGCATTTTCTATACTTAAAAAAAAAAAAAAGATAACACTGATAGAATTTCTGACTTTTGAAGAAGTTCAGCACTTGAAGACTGTGTGTTTGCGGCTGGATGCACAAACCACCGTCATTGTTTTGTTCTGCTTTTTCTGTTGGCTTGCGCAATTTGTTGACAGCCTTTCGTCAAAGAGTTTCTTACCTGAGTCTTAGAGCACTTTTTAGTTTTGAACGAGGGCGTGAACAAGCTGAGAAGAGAACAGGATGCTCCCACGCGTAACGCTCTATCCATCTGGCCTCCGTGTTATCATTCCATCACAACCTGCACAGCCTCCTACACACACACACACACACACACACACACACACACACACACACACACACACACACACACAGTTTGTAGTTCACATACACAAAATACATAGGTTTGGGCACTGAACACACATTTTCATACATTTGCACAAGCAGACACGTTAGCCAGTTGGTCTTAGCAACACACAAGCTTGTTTTGTTGGAAGGATGGAACAGTACATCTTATTATAAAACAGTTGTGCATTGTGAAGGACTCCATGCAGATTCCCTTTAACACACCTAAAAATAAAAAAAGTGTTTATATCTTCTTCTTCTTTTCCTTTCGGCTTTCCCTTCAGGGGTCACCACAGCGAATCATCTGCCTCCATCTAACCCTATCCTCTGCCTCCTCTTCTCTCACACCAACTAACTTCATGTCCTCTTTCACTACATCCATAAATCTCCTCTTTGGTCTTCCTCTAGGCCTCCTGCCTGGCAGTTCCAACCTCAGCATCCTTCTACCGATATGTTCACTATCCCTCCTCTGTACATGTCCAAACCATCTCAGTCTGGCCTCTCTGACTTTATCTCCAAAACATCTAACATGCGCTGTCCCTCTGATGTACTCGTTCCTGATCCTATCCATCCTCGTCACTCCCAAAGAGAACCTCAGCATTTTAGTCTCTGCTACCTCTAGCTCTGCCTCCTGTCTTTTCCTCAGTGCCACTGTCTCTAAGCCATACAACATCGCTGGTCTCACCACCGTATGTGTCAGCAATAAGAATTTGTGTTTAAATGTTGAAGCTGGTAGTTATACTGTACCTGACATATTTTGTGCACATTCTCATCTATATACTGTACATTTATATTCCGATTTAGATGTGTTTAATCCCAGAGTCATTCGAAAAATATCCAGGACTCAGTTTTTCAGAATTTAGCTTTCTTTTTAAAGTCTCTGGAAGTGCATTTGGAGTGTCGTGGGAGACTGAGGATGATGACAGAATTTTAGCGTTAGCAGCTTATTCTGCAAAATCTATTCAATAGCAAACGAAGCTATGAGATTAATTCCTGCTTTAAACCCTATTTGCATGAGCCTGATGGGATTTGTAATAATTTGGGGGTGGGGNTTATAATCTCAATTCAGCGTGAATCAGCCATTTGTCATTTGAAACAAAAAAATCTCACTGCAAATTCCCTACTATATTTCAGGAAACACAGAATTCATGTGAAAAATATTAGCCTTGTGCTAATTGGTGGTTGGGATCAAATTTTTTTTTTTTCATAAAAAGGTTTTCTTTGTTCCACACTTTCCACTTTCTTGTACATCTTCCCCATTGACAATAATGGAGACTTCTGTTAGAATATTTAAATGGGAGTCCTTACTATTTTTGGCGAGAAATCGGAACCCTTCTTGTAGCACCGAGAAGCAGTGAGATAAAATATATGTCTCTGCCAAGGAATATAGTCCCAGGAGAAGATGGCTTTTAACGAGAAATTAAAAATGAGCATGTCATCTAAATTTGGACGAATTTAGCAGGCGAAACATTGAACATTAGTGTGGGTGCATCACTTGAACATTTGATTTTTTTTTTTTTTTTTTTTTTTTTTTTTTGGAAAGACTAGGGGATGTAGCAAATGAACACAAAAACTGAAATACAGCATTATGCTTTGTAAATTGGTTGCCAGTTGAGTATGCAGATAGTACTTATTGTACTCATACATGCAAAAGCACCATTATGGTCCTTTAACTTAAGACCTTCGACACATGCCATCTCCTTTTGGTATTTCCCCTGCCACATTCCTCAGTATAATTGCAAATACAGCGTGGGTGCCAAAAATGTGTAGGGCAGGGAGCATGGGACAGAACTCTGTCAAATGAAGGAATAAAACACGGTCCTGTTATTCCCTGAAGGGACGTTAATGTGCTATTTGCGAGACTCTAGTACTCCTGCTGTTGAGTCTTTCTTGGAGAGTTTTGAACCCTGCCTGCCTGGCACGGTCCCCTCCCTCTGCCCGACCCACCGTTTATCCTCAGTCTATTTTTAAACAGCTGGAATTTGATCAAAACATGAACTTTCTGCTCGATCCTTTTAAAGCCCCGTGCGCTGCTGCTTGTTTTCTGTTCCACATGCTCGGTGATGAGACGGAGGAGAGGAAGATTTTTTTTTTTTTTTAATGGCGGGGAAAAGGAGCAGGGATGGTTTTCTGGTTTGAGAGGTTTTGGGTTATACTGTCTCTCTCTCTGTTTATCCCCTTTCAGGTTAAAGGACCATACTGGTGATCGTGCATGTTTGAGCCCGATACATACAACTTGCATACATGTTACAATACTAATCACCGATTTCCAAAACATAAAACTGTATTTTAGTTTTCCTGGTATTTTTTCAGACCCTGTTATCTTTCAAATTCAAATATTCAAGTGACACATCCACCTTAGAATACAATGCTTCGCCTGCTAACACTTGTGCACAATTGTGGAAGGCACAGTCATTTTAAAGGACCATACCAACCATTTTGCATGTTTGAGCCTAATTTATTCAGTTTTCATACATGTAATGTCACTGTCAATCATTTCCCAAAGCATACTACTGGAACGGTGTTTTAAAAATGTTTTTCCTACCTTCCAGACCACCATTGTTTCAGTTCATTCTGGTACACTATTAAAATCAAGTTGTTGATACTTGAAACATTCTTGGGATAGGTAATCCATCATCGTGAACAAGATATATATTCAGGTTTGTTTTAGAAGTTACGTAATTTTAGCGTTTAAGGCAATGAAAAGCACAGAGTGAACGTATGTCTCCACCGGGGAATATAGTCCCAAAAGAAGACCTGTGTTTATCNGCACAGAGTGAACGTATGTCTCCACCGGGGAATATAGTCCCAAAAGAAGACCTGTGTTTATCGAAAACTTTAAATGACCATGACTTCATAAGGCTGCGTATTAGCAGGAGAAACATCAATTTTTATTTATTTATTTTTTTAAGGTGGATGTATCGCTTGGATATTTGATTTTGAAAGATTAAGAGATTTTGTAAAGTATCAGGAAAGCTGAAGTATAGTTTTATCCTTTGGGAAATGACTGTCAGTAAGGTTACATGTATGAAAATTGAATATATTAGGCTCAAACATGCAAAATGGTTGGTATGGTCCTTTAATNTACATGTATGAAAATTGAATATATTAGGCTCAAACATGCAAAATGGTTGGTATGGTCCTTTAATTTCTCAGTAACAGCTGTCTTCTCCCGGGGCTATGGACTATATTTCCTGGCGGAGAAATACATCATCTTCCATGCAGCTCCGTGTTGGATCTCTTTGTTTGAAGTTACTTTGGCAAAAAAAAAAAAAATAAATAAAAATCTTGTTCGCTGTGATGGATTGCACATCTGAAGTGTGTTTCAAGTCTCTGCAAGTTGATTTTAATGGCTTACTGGAATGAAATGAAGCCAATGGCAGTTTGGAAGGTAGGAAGAAAATTGTGAAATTTACGCTAAAGTCGTGTAATTTGGGAAATGGTTGTCAGTAACATAACGTGTATGTGGATTGCATGTATTGGGCTCAAAAGTGCACGCTCGCCGGGACGCTCCTTTAACATCATCACATTCCTGACCGGTGGATCCACGTGGCTTTTTATAGTGTGACAAAGAGTGGAAGCAGGCAGAGAGAGAATGACAGCTCAGTCATGTCAACAGCAGGTCGGGTAAATAAACTGGAATAAGAATAGAGGCTGTTTCTGCTACAGGCTGCTTATAAAACTCCTGCCTGCTGCTTCTCTCCAACATTTCAGTTGGTTTCGACGCTTTGTATTGTCCAGGCGTTACTAAGCGACCGAGCACAACACGCTGGCTGGATTACAGTACAACAGAGATAAAAATGCTAAAGTGCTATCGAACATATGCAAAAGAAGTCAGACTGATAAGCCGGACTGGATAGACACTCATATCAGCTCTCTGTGTTGTTTAAAGACATGAACTCTGTTGTAGTTACAGGAAGGATCAGAATCTGCCCATAAAACAAGCTGCTGTACAAGAACTGACAGTAGCCGTTTGTAATTATGGTTTATTAATTGTCATTTTAAAAGAAAGGTTTTTCCTTTGATGCGTGCTAAGCTAAAATGATTGCGGGTGAGGATGGGAGGAATGGCGTTTGTCTGGAGCAGGATCAAAAATGTCTGATGCATTAAAGCTTAAACGCTCAAACTGACATTGCACTTCCCCAGACACTTATCAGTTATTTAATATTTATAAATAGCCGAGGAGCTGAGAAATGGCCTCCAGAGGCTTTCTGGCATTTTTTTTTTTTTTTTACAGTAAAGCTAATGGAAGCAGATTAGAAGAGCTTCATGGATAGATTTCTCTTTGTAACTCCAAATGCACAGTTTATTATTAACGACCTGAAGTACTCTGCAAATACTTTTGTCTTAAATGTCCTATCTAAACTCAGTCCTCTAATCCTCAGTCCAATCTATCATTTTAAAGGGAATGCTGTAAAAACAAGACGACGTTGCAAAAGCAAAACACGTCTCTCTGCACCCCATGATCACAAGATAAATGTTTGCATTGTTTCCAGAGCCAAATCCAGCTAGCATAGCTTAAGTGCACTATATATATGCTAATGAAATCCAGCGTCAGTGGAGGTTGTAATTTAAGATCTCAAAACTTTAAATCCTCAAGAGCTTATTATGAGTCCAAATAAACCAGCTAGTTTTCAAGCACAATTTGCAAAAGAAAATGCAGTTGTTTCATAAAGATTCGCCTGTATTTTCTTTTTTTTTTATTTTTTTTTTCTTTGTTTGTGCAAAATTCTGTTATGCTGAACATGCAGCTGCTGGTGCCTCTGTCACCAAGGAAACGCGTTTATTTCTTCATCCTTCCTCCACACTTGTGATTCATTGTGTTTAATGCTCAGATATATAAATGACAGATGAAGGGATAATATGTTAACAACAAGGCTTAGTTTCACACAGGGAATGTTTGCTACATGCCTGTAGTAAATACAAGCTTTGCAACAGAGTGTTAACCAACAACGTTTGTCATCTTTTTTCATCTCCAGGGTTGGAAATCCGTGACTCTCTCTCTGCTTGGACTCTTTATGTATTATAATATTTTTTTGTACAGAGCACCCACTCACTCACTTGCTCCTCCTCCTCCTCCTCCTTTTCCTCCTCCCTACCATGCTGCTTTGTTTTGCTTTTGGGATTGCTAATATCTACTCACAACCATGTTATGTACAAAATATGTATTAAACTCAGATTACTGATGGACCTCTGGGATACGGAGTGACCTTTACCTTTGCAAAAAACTTTAAAGAAGACTCTTTGACAACACTTAATCTATGCTTGCTTTCAAATCCCATCGTTCATCTCTTACGCTGGATTTACAGTTGTCTTGATGCTCAATTCCAATCTTTTGCCTATATCCGATTTTTTTGTTCAGTGTATTTACATTTTCTTTTTAAAGCGGCTCTTATCCGATGCTTGTATTTACAGGCCTTTGACCTGTAGCAGCCCGGATGCAGCTGCACATGCACACATTTCTGAGATGGATGTAAAAAAAACAAAACAAAACAAAAAAAAAGCTTCAATGGATGAGAAAACTATTTAAAAATATGATCAGCAGGTTAGAAACTTTCAAATGCAGAGACAAACATCTGATATGTTGTGTGAGCATTTATCTCTCCTATCCAGACACATATTTTCATCAGGCAATCACGGAGGAGAAGCAGGACTTTTTCTGCTGTAAGGGGAGCCTGTTATCACACACTAACACACATCTATTTGACATAAACACTCATCAGTATCTGATATATATAGTACGTCCTCCATTTCTGTTTACAGAGAGCGGTCATCGTATCGATTGCTTACATCATCCATATGCAGATAAGGTGGAACGTTACATAGGAGTCAGAATGGGAAGGAAATTCCGATCTGTGTATTTAGACAGCAGTTGCATTGACGGATATCCGATATGCATCCGATTTATTTCCACATATGCAAGTGACCAAAACGGATCTGAGAATATCCGATTCCATGTGAATTTCTACCATTCACATCTTCAAGAAGTGTATCGATATGCATTATGTGAGCACAACATCGGAATCAGGTCGCATGTGCATGGTTGTGTAAATCCAGCTTAGACTGGTTGCATTTGACTTAAGGATGGCGCACCTGAGGTACGAAAGCTGTTCGTGTGACCTGTTCCAGTTTCACAGTTTACCTCAGGATCACAGTATTTAGGAAGGGAGACATTTTTCTGCTGAAATAGACAGTAGCTCCCCTTTACATTCACTTTAAAAGGACTGAAAATGTTTCTGTTGCACAAAGCTGCCTGGCGATGCAAACTCAGATAGTTTTCAGTTTGACACTAATGAATTACAAATTACACCAGGGTGTTTTCCTTGCTGATTTATTATTCAGGTTGTGCCTAAACGTACCCATGACACCTGTTGCGTGTAGCTCGACAGCCATTGTATTGTAGCGATGACATCATCACAGCTGTTTTGAACTCGCAGACATCACGAACCCACGGCATGTCAATGAACGAATAAAGTTTATATTGGTGACAGGAAGTGCTCGGTAATCTTGAGACACAGGGCTTCCATTGACGGTGGCATATTTGGCGTTGCTTCAGAGATGCTTTATGAAGTAGTATTTGTCTGCTGCACCGTGTGTGTGGAGTGCTTCGTGCATGCTGCATTTTGATGGTGCACGTTTTACTTGGCTGCAGAAACGATGCAGAGCAGCAGCAGAGGAAATGACTTTGCACACAGGGACTAGCTTCATGACACAGTGAAATTATCTGCCTGCCCTGGGGTGGGGTNCTTTGCACACAGGGACTAGCTTCATGACACAGTGAAATTATCTGCCTGCCCTGGGGTGGGGTGTATCATTTCCTGTATTGCTTTGCTCGTAGGGAGATCCTCATGCATATGTGTGTGTGTACACAACCACCACCACCCAACCCCCCTTCCACCCACAGTGTGTGTATTTTTTTTCCCTTAAATAGTAGTTTTGTGTGAGGTCAGTCCTTTAATGGGGAAGTGAAGTTTCGATGATGAAACAGAGTGCGTGGCCTGAGAAAGTTGAAGGGCAGGAGGAGAAACGGATAAGATAGAGGGGGAAGCAGCAGAATAAGGCAAACAAGAAGAAAGAAAAGTGAAGAAGTGAACGAGGGAAACGTGGAAAATAAGCGTAGCAGAAACTAGCTGACACCAGTGGGTCAGAGCGGGGTTGTCGTGCGCTCTGTGTGATGCTTGGCTGGTGCAGCGTGTCACACAGATCCTCGTTGACCGTTTCAGAATGTTAAATTGATGACTTCCTCATAGTGTTTTATGCGCTGTAATGATTAGGAGTCTTATCTTTGGCGTCCGTAGTGTTTTGCAATTGTTTGTTTTTTTAACTTTCATTCCCATGTTATGCAGGCAAGAAGTTAGTGAACCCTTCGGAATTTCTTGGATTTCTGCACTAGTTGCTCATCAAATGTAGTCTGATCTTCATCGAAGTCATAATAACAGACAAACACATTCTGCCTGGACTGATGATACACAAACAGTTGAGCTTTTCAGTGCTTTAATTGAACATATTCATAGACCAGGCTGGAAAATATTTGCAGTTCTTGTTAAATCTGCCAAGGAGATTAGTTATCATCGGCGTTTGTTTGTTTGTCTGGTTGTGCATGATTTCTCTAAAATTATGGACAAATTTGGATGAAATTTGGGGGAGAGATGCACTACAGCAGGGCTCTTCAACTATTTTGTTATGAGGGCCAGATTTTCCAAATGTAAAATGTACGGGGGCTAAATCCGCTGTTTCTCCATGCCAAGAAAATGATGAAAGAAAAGAAATTAGGTTTGCTTAGTTTAAGTTAACCATTAATGACAGTTTCTCTGTCCGTCTCTCTGTGGCACCAATATCTCTAGAACCCGGCATGTATGAAGTTCAAATTTAGCAGGTTTATTGCTCAGGACCCAAAGCAAGTGCAGTGGCGCGTGTGAGCGGTTCTCAAATTGAGCTTCTTAAAAAGTTGTCCGGTAAAAAGTAGTCTGCATGCCAGGATACGCGCCAGGTGTGGCGGCAGGATACTCTCTGGGTGCACCAGCATATGTTCCGCTCCACTCATATCAGGCTGTGGCGCACACATAAAGTCTGGCCCGGCCCTGTCATTTCCTGTGCAATAAATGGTAAAACAAACAGTGTATTGATGATTTAAAAAAAAAAATCTGGGTGTGGCCTCAAACTTCTGGCTCGTAGTGTAGATAATAGAGAGGAAGATATGATTAAATTTTAGAGGTGATCTGGATCATATTTAAGATCTAGGAGTATTGGAGGAGTATTGGGGATTTTGGAGGAGTGTTGGGGATTTTGTTGGCCTTGGTTGAGGTATGCTGTCACAGCAAAGTGGCTTCCAGTAACTTTCAGAGACTGTTTCCTGCAGCTTCTGATCAGACTCAAGTCTTCAGAAATGTCTTTGTTGCCTTTTGTTTTTTTTAGCTTTTTTAAAAATGTGTTCTTGTTGCTTTCAGATGGAAAATATATCTAATTTTACTTTTTTTTTTTTTTTTTTTTTACTAATTGATGAGATTAACTACTTAGGTATCAAAGCACGTTATTGATTTATTCTGCATTTTTCCTTTGCTTGGTAGTATTGAAGCATTCCAGCTGGTACCAAAAAAAACAAAAAAACAAAGCCTAAACATGATAACATCATTGACAAAGACATCATTGTTTATAAGTTTTGTCAAAATTAGTCAAATCTATAATGATGTAAATACTAAGTTTGTATGAAAATTTGAAGTTAACTCTGAATCTTGACACCTTAGCTGTGATATTTTGCACTCGTGTCATAATCGTCTTGCATGCAAATGCACGTTGATGATGAGAGAACACACTGGAAGCTTAATCACTGATGTATTTGATTGTAACACAGCGACGTGTCTCATCTTTTTATGATCAACACGTTTGCAATGTGTTATAACTTAGGTTTGTTTTTAACGACTCATTGCTGCATTCTGTGATGACGTGATAAAATGCAGCTGATCAGCAAAGAAAACTAGAGATAAGCTGATGAATAAACAGCTTCTTCAAGATTCTACGTGATTGCACACAATCTGGACTTGTTTTTCTCTCAGCATCGCACCACATAGATTTATGCCGCATCTGATTTCCCTGAATACCTGATATTCCCAGCAGGAAGATGAATGGAATCTGGGCAGGAAACCCACAATCCTGACAAACAGGCACTTAAAAAACACATTGCTGCATGTGCAGTTTGTTCTTTTTTATGCTAACATTAAACATTGCGGCATAAGAACGAGTTTATTGGAACTTTTGAGACATTTGAAGCTCTGTTGCAGTTTTGGATGTTGCATTTTGTTCTGCCTGATGATGGATTGCTGTTTCTGTCATTGCAGGACTCCATAAATGCACTGGTCTTAGACTTGGACTACCCTGCACTACGCAAAAACAAAAACATTGAAACCTTTTTGAACAGATGTAAGTACCTTTTTTGTGTGAGATAACTGATGTTTACCTTCATTGTTAATGGATGATTATTGTTGTTATTATTATTATTATTATTATTATTATTATTATTATTATATTTTTTACTTCAGATGAGAAAGTGATGGGGCGCTTTCGGGATCTTCAGATGAAATCGGATGATTTTGACAGAGTTAAAGTAATCGGTCGAGGGGCATTTGGAGAGGTTCAACTTGTGAGTATTCAGAATGTAAAATGTATCATTTCCTCATTTTTCATTTAAGGATTTATGTGACTATTTCCTAACATTTAGAAAGCAAAACAAGAAACTCAATCTTTAGGCAAAATATAAACACACAAGATTAAATAAAAATATCGTCTGACCTGTTAGAACTAGGCAGTCGTTGATTTGATGTACATTTTTTAACAGTTTGTATTTTTACCACTTGCTAAAAACATGTCCGAGAATCGAAATCAAAGACTCTAAAGATTCCCAAATTCTTTGTTACTTTTCCAACTCACCACCATCAGGTGAGGCATAAAGCCTCTCAGAAGGTCTATGCCATGAAACTACTGAGCAAGTTTGAGATGATCAAGCGCTCAGACTCGGCCTTCTTCTGGGAAGAGAGAGACATTATGGCCTTCGCTAACAGTCCCTGGGTTGTGCAGGTAAGAAACTCATTGCTCACCTCCGACTAATGTTTTTGGTGCTTTCAGACTTCTATTCTCGAAGCTGTTTCCAATTTTAAACAGAATGACAGTAAATGGTTTGCTATTATTGAGCCCTAGCATAGGGAAAACTAACTTGAGCCACCAAGTGTCCTCAAGTCGTCTTTAACAGTCTGGTACAACAGTGCTGACATTCAAACCAATGCAATGCCAGCAAATTAGCCAAGATCATCAGCAATTCCCCCATCACAAAAAAATGAGTGTTTTTCTATGCATACCTTGGACAGAGTGAGAAGAATCATCTCTCCATCTCACCACCTTTTCCAACCTTTGACATCTGATAGATGCTATAGATCCCTGCCCACCAAAACATTTTAAGAACCGCTTCTTTCCCATTGTAATGCAGACTCTGAACTCTCCAGTTTTCCATGTAACTAATGTGAACTAACTAGTGGTAATGTTCTACTGCAGATGTTGCATAAGTATGATGTTCTGCTTTGTATTTGACGCTCTGCTGTATCCACTTTTTGTGCAATCTGTTGCTTAATTTGTCTTGGAAACGAGCTGCAAGACTGTATCGGAGTCAAATTCCACCAGCCTGGCTGCATGGTCATTAAACTATCTTTATCCCTATGTGAGTCTTAAAGGATCATACCAGTGGTCGTGCTCGTTTGAGCCCATTATATACAATTTGACAACCATTTCCAAAGATATACTACTTTAATGGTAAATTTCAGATTTTTTTTCCCTACCTGCCAGACTTGCATTGGTTTCAGTTCATTCGAGTACGCGATAAAAATCAATTTGTAGAGACTTGAAACATGCATGAGATACGTAATCCATCACAGCGAACAAAATGTCTGTTAGTTTTTTTTGCCGAAGTAACTTTATTTAACCATCCAACACATAGCTGCAGGAAAGAAAATGTATTTCTCCGCCAGGAAATATAGTCCCAGGAGAAGACGGATTTTTACTGAGAAATTAAAATGACCATGTCTTCTACAATCGTGCATAAGTGTTAGAAACTTTGAATTTGAAGGTGGGTGTGTCACCTGAACATTTGATTATGAAAGATTAAGGGATATGAAAAATAACAGGAAAACTAAAATACTGTTATGTGTTTTGGGAATTGGGCAACAGTAACATAACATGTATGCGGTTTGTATATATTGGGCTCAAACATGCATGATCGCTGGTATGGTCCTTTAAGTATGAATACACAGGTGCCTGAATTTTATATTAACTCCAAAACACACACACACACACACACACACACACACAACACACAACACACACACACACACTACAGCAGACTCAGTGCTGCCTTTTGTGTGTATCCTGTACAAGAATATAATAGAAATACTATAACTTTCTCTGGTTATGAGAGCTCATTTTTCATTTATCTGTGTGTGTTTGTTTATTTCAGTTGTGCTGTGCCTTCCAAGACGAGCACTACCTCTACATGGTGATGGAGTACATGCCAGGAGGCGACCTGGTCAACCTCACCAGCACCTACGACGNACCTCTACATGGTGATGGAGTACATGCCAGGAGGCGACCTGGTCAACCTCACCAGCACCTACGACGTCCCCGAGAAATGGGCCAAGTTCTACACGGCAGAGGTGGTGATGGCCCTGGATGCCATTCACTCCATGGGCTTCATCCACCGCGACGTCAAGCCAGACAACATGCTACTGGACAGACACGGACACCTCAAGCTGGCCGACTTTGGCACGTGTATGAAGATGAACTCTGTGAGTATTACCTCATCACCCAATCATTAGCACAGCGACGTCTTATTTTTTTTTGCTTCTAACACCACCAGTTATTTTTCTTTTTTTTTGTACTTTAAACTCAAAGGGGAGCAGTGTAAAAGCACTGCGTCTTGTTCATCTTGTTTCTTTTTACAGTAAAGAATTTTCTAAATTTAAAGGGCCATACCACCAATTTTGCATGGTTTAAACCCAATAAATATGCGCATTACGACTTCCAAAACATAAAACTGTATTTTAGTTTTCCTGTTTTTTTTTTTTTTTTNTTTTTTTTTTTTTTTTTGTTTGGTTTTTTTTGCAAGACTCCCGAATCTTTCATAATCAGATGTTCAGCTGAAAGTTACTTTGTCAAAAAAAAGCTAATAGACATCGTGTTCGCTGCAATGGATTATGTATCTCAAGCACTTTTCAAGTCTGTACAAGTTGATTTTAATAGCATACTAGAATGAACTGAAACCAATGGCAATCTGGAAGGTAAGAAAAACAATTATAAAATTTCTGACTCCAGTAGTATATTTTGGGAAATGGTTGTCAGTAATGTAGCGTGTATGCAGGTTGTATATACTGGGCTCAAACGTGCAGTATTGCCGGTATTGTCCTTTAACAAATGCTGAGCTTTTACAGGAGTCACAGTAAGTTGACAGTTGATTAGATCTTCTGCTTCTACAGCCAAAACCGGTACAAGTGTTCTGTTTGCTATGGTGAAGCAAAATACAGAAAAACACCAAGCAGACAAGCATCTGTTGCTTGTCTTTGTGACCTACATAAATGTTATGATACCAACAAAATAACCGAGCAGAACATTGACATTATTATGGTAACAAATAATAAACCGCACTACCCTTTTTTTTTTCCATACAGTTAGCACAAAGTGTAGCTAAAGCGGCACCACCGAGACGAGATCATCAGCGAAAATATACTGTAAATCTTGTGTTTCCACAAAATTCCAGCAAAATTAATTGCCTGTGATTGCCAAAGGCAATTCACAGGTATGTTCTTCATTTTTCTGTATTCCGCTTCTTCTCGCCACTTTTTGGCACTTAACTAGTCCCACACGCTTCAACCTAAAATGCAGAAAATTTACAGCATTTCAGACTGTTGGTGGCACTCTTGCTATGACTTTTGGTGGCAATACAATTTATGGTTTTCACACAAATTGCAAAAAATCTGCTTTCTTTGGGCTCATAGACAACACATGGGGGAGCCACTTTAAGCTTTTTTTTAGCTCTGAAACCGTAAGAGCTAAAAGTAAGCAAACGTAACAGATGGACTCAAAATGTCATCCCCTACTAGCAAAAATAAAATTACACATATTGACCTCATGATGGTGCCGTAATAACCACCTTTATATTTTAGCTTATAACTTTTTAAGGTCGGAAATTCAAAATTCTTGTTTTCCTGGATTCCCTGAATGCAGACGCATCCAGCCACATAGGCCACGCCCATATCCACCTGACTAGAATTCCACCATTTTGAATTGTTTCAAAAACAGGTTTTTTGCAACTATTACTACATTTTTGTTCAATTGTCACCAAATTTGGCACGTACAATGTCTGAACAAACATGAACAAAAGTTATAGCGTTATTTTTTGATATCTCATCATTTTGCTACAGTTGGCTTTCATAGTTGAGTGGGTGCTGCTCATTCACATTTTGGCTTATAACTTTTGAACCGTAGGTCCTACATTCAAAATTCTTTTTTTCCTGGATTCCTCAAATGTACATGCATCAAATCATTTAGGCCACACGCATTTCTGCCGAACTACATTTTCAGCCATTTTGACTTTTCTGCAACTTCTTTAACAGTTTTCACTCTTCATATACAATAATTGCGACAAAGGAAAATTTTTTCCATTTCAGATTTTCAGCTTCTGTTTGGCAATAGCGTCAGTGTGTTGCAATCACAGGCACATTTTCTCCAGGAAATGCATTTCTAGTTTTGTCTGTGCTTTTGCTGTAAAGACTGTGTGCCTGACAACCTTACGATTATGAGTTGCTGAAACCAAATTCTGATCCTGAATGACTACAATTTAGTCTCGTTCTACTTGTGAAAATCAGAATATCACAAATCTATCTTTAGTTTTAGTGAGGGAAACATTTGGAACACTATTCCTCTTTTAAAAACACAAAAACAGGCTTTTTTATCACCGTGATTCCAGTTGTAACAGTCAGTTGTACCTAGCTGTGGTTCCTGCTGACATGCTTTAAATACTCCCATGTTTAAGCTCGTATCCATCAGCCAATCACCTCAATGGAAGAAAACATCTGATCTGTAATGAATGAAGACACACTGGTAGGATAATTGATCTGAGAGTCATTGATTGATGGATTTTGTGTTGCAGACTGGGATGGTGCACTGTGACACAGCAGTCGGCACTCCAGACTACATCTCTCCTGAGGTGCTGAAATCCCAGGGAGGAGATGGGTATTACGGGAGAGAATGTGACTGGTGGTCCGTAGGGGTCTTCATCTTCGAGATGCTCGTTGGTCAGTGAACAGTTCTTGGCAGCTTTGGAATCGGCACAAAGGCCAGCTGTTGATTCCTAGATTTCAATGTGTATGATAGCTAACTTTGTTGCCATAATCTCTGCTAGGTGATACTCCATTCTATGCAGACTCGCTAGTGGGAACCTACAGTAAGATCATGGATCATAAGAACTCCCTCAACTTCCCTGATGATGTGGAGATTTCCAAAGATGCCAAAAACATCATCTGTGCCTTCCTGACTGACAGGTATGAAGATTATCAACGAAGATGTTCTCCTTCATCCTTTCATTTGTTTTTTATTAATTAAGATGAACAGAATTGAAATTGTCATGGGACACTGCTGGATAATGGCACAAAATCAATAAAGCTTAGAGTAAATATGAAGATGACAGTGACAAATCAACGGAAAAACCAACATAAAGTCTCAGTAGCAAACCACAAGCTGCCAGAACATCTTCAGTGTGTCTTGGAACTCTACTAGAGCGATGAAAAATCCACTCTTACTGCTCATTTCCTCACTTCATTTCCTCGCTTTTCATCATTTTCATTTTCATTTTCATCATTTTCAAACCATTCAGTGATTCCTCATGGCTTTTGTACGGGGAGCATTTTCATCCTAGGGAGAGCCCAGTCCCATCAGGATAGAAACATTTCATTAAAGGATAAAGGTTATCACTCAGACTTTGTATTGACTTATAGTGACCCCTTCCCTCTAAGGCAGTCATAGTCATTGCGTGGCTCACAGAGCATCACTTGGCGGCTTGCCAATTACTTGGTTGGGTTAATATAATACTTCATTTTCAAGTGTAGAAATACCTCCAACCAATATGGGGCAGTGTGATGTTGTGTAATGTATGACAATAATTGCTACAGAGTCAACAACCTGTCCATGTTATGCTAGCATACTGACTAGCTATGTAAAAAGATGGATCGATTTGTGAGGATGTAGTTTGTCAAAATATAATGTAAGTTGAAATTGGATGGCTGGAAATTTCTCAAAATCTGGTAGGTGTACTAGAATTTTGGCACTAGTTTGGGACCACTATTCAAATTGAAAAAAGTAAATGGAAGCAGGAATCAGATGCTTAAAATAAGATGCTAGAATAGTAATCTGTAGCAAAGTTTTTGTTTTGTTGTAACAATGTTATTGACCACTATTTCTAATTCAAATATACACATGAAAGTTTATTGTGGCTTGCCTGGTGATCATGATCTGTTGTTATGGCTCACTGTGTGTGTGTGTGTGTGTGTGTGTGTGNGAAACAATCACCACCCCCACCCCCCCCATAGGAAAAAAAAAAGGCGGTATAAAGTCTTGTTTGTTCATTGTGTGTTCTGTCCTTCCAAAAATTCCAAATAAGGACTCCATAAAAGCACCAAGTTCCTCTCTTTACCTTTCACATATACTGTATGTCAGTCTCTCCAGTGCAAAGCTGGCTGTCGGTTCCTTCATCCACATGTTTATAGAAGATGGTTCCAAATGCTTCCCAGAGAAGTGCAATTATTTTGGCTTGAAGAAGTCCAAAATCAATGAGCACCGATTGCTGTAGAGTCATCACATAACCCTCTGGATAGATTCCAAGGATGCATAGTTTGGTTTGAAAAGGTATTTCTTTGCCAAGCGCACAAGTTATACATTCAACAACCATTTTCCAGAAAAACTGCAACTTTGGAGATTCCCAGACAGTGAGTTTTGCCTCCACACATTGTACACAGATATCTGGAACATCAGGGGACATGCACATTGCACCATTCTTGCTTACAGTCTGATCATGTCCTGCATCTACATCTCAGTACCCGAGGAAGAGTTGCTTTTCCGTTTTTGCTTAGATATTGCACCATGCACAAGCACCACAGTCGTTGATTTTGCACTTTCAACCCTAATTGTCGATTTCTTTGCTATTCATACAGTATATGTTGCAGAGCATGGTAGGATGTTAATTGCTTCATTGTATCATGCAGTGCACGTGTCTGGAAGCATCATGTTTCTCCATGTATTTATCCTAGTTTTTCCTTTAATTTGTCACCCATCTATAGAATACAGAGTGATTGTTTTGTTAGTCATTGCTCTGCTGCTCATTCATTCTCTTTGTTTTGAGGGAGGTGCGATTGGGCAGGAATGGCGTGGAGGAAATCAAGCGGCACCCTTTCTTCAGGAACGACCAGTGGACCTTCGACACCATCAGAGACAGTTAGTATCACCATGGTTAAATATGGAAGCTGTGTTAGCAGACCTGATAAAACAAGTGTTTTAATCGACCGGATTCTTAAACAACAACTGTTGAACTGCATTATCAGAGCAAATGATTACACACGATAACTCCATTTCCAGAATCAACCTTTCCTGTCTCTTCCTCAGCCGTCGCCCCCGTGGTCCCAGAGCTGAGCAGTGACATAGACACCAGCAACTTTGACGAAATAGAGGATGACAAAGGTGATGTGGAAACCTTCCCCACACCGAAGGCCTTTGTTGGAAATCAGTTACCCTTCGTTGGCTTCACGTACTTCAAAGAGGATCAGTATGTCATCTTTTATTTTCTATGTGTTTCTGATCACTTATTCATTCCCTGTACATTTGCGTAAGCCTTACACCTCCTGTCCTTTGTTTGAAGCTTAACGTCTTTTCCTTCAATAAAAAGGCACAAGAAGTAAAAACAGAAGCAGAAAATTTATATGACATTTATCAGTCCAAATTGGCAGAAACTGCACTCCATCCATCACCTTTCCTACCACCTTAACACTCCCTCATGTATAACAGAAAGCAGTTGGAATTAATTTTGGCTTTGGGTTTTGCCTCATGTTGATTTAGTTCTTTGTCCTCTTTCAGGTTACTAAATGCTTCCAACAATTCCTCAGTCACCCACGAGAATTCAAAAGGAGTGGTAGGTATTTCAAGTCTGAACCACACAATATAACGCGCGTGTTTTTATCAAGTTCAGCTCGGGCCACTGCTTTAAAACAATATGTCCTTCTCAAACTTCATATAAAAAAAAAAAAAAANAAAAAAAAAAAAAAACATCATTCCAGTTTCATAACATGTTACGTTTTGTTATGGGAATTACTTAAGAGGATTTGTCTGTTACTCTGTGGTTTATACGTGCTTTGGTAGGATTTCTGCGCTCTTAGCTGCACAAAAAGTCTTAAGCTACTTTCAGTTTGAGTGGCTGAGCTAAAAGCTAATCTGCTAATCGTAGTCCACCTTAACTTTGAAGGAAGACAGCAGTTAAAGGCCCAGATGGTATTTGCAGTGTGACATCCCCTGTTAAAACACTTCTGTGAGCTCATCTTTACACAAGGAACAGCAATGTGTGAGCGTCATTTACCATGAACCTCTTAATTATTTTTAATGGCTGATAATCTGAATGGCCAATTGTTCATGTATGAGGGCATTTTATTCAGGAGTTCTTCGCTGATGTAGAGATTTTAGGTGTTTGTAAAAGGGTTGGCTGTACAATGAAGGAGAATAAGTGACAAAAGCTGCAGGTTTGAATGGAACTTGAGCACCTGATAAGTGCTTTATCCTGCTAAGAGCAGGGCGCGTGATTGGTTGATTTGTTTCTCTTCACAGTCGGCAGCGCTGCAGAAGAAGCTTCACCACCTGGAGGTGCAGCTGAATAATGAGAAGCAGGTCAGAAATGAGCTCGAGCACAAACACAGGTACAAGAGCTTCAGAAAACACGGTAATGATCGCAGCACCGTGCTGTGTTGGAACCATAAGTGTCAAAGCAACCCTAACTGTTCTTTTTTTCTTGCTGTAGAGCTGCTGCAAGTCGTCTCGACAAAATCTCCAAAGAGCTGGAGGAGGAGGTGGGCTTATCTCTGTGAGAAAAGTGGGAGAATCCACAGCAGACAGCGGTGCTGCTTGAGATCACTGCTTTTTTTGTGGCTGTGTCCCACTTTTAATATTTGCTGGTGCAGCGACCCAGTTTCCCCGCAGGGATTTTGTGTGTTCCATCCTGTCTTACATCATCACCTTCATCCATTTTCACAGCCTTTCTCGCTAATTACACTTAAGTCAGTGTAAAGATTTCTCATCATCCACGCTTGCTCATGTCAAAGTTGAATGGTAATGGGCCACATTCAGCAAAATGTTGAGTTTTAACAACCTCTGATTGGATTTTAGGGAACCTCGTTACACCAAATGTTCATGTAATCACAACCTGCGAAAGCGGCCCATGAGAACATGCTGAACAAGGTCTCAATGACTGATTCTAGGTGAGTGGCAGAAAGAATCTGGAGTCAAATCTGAGGCAGCTGGAGAGAGAGAAGGCCCTGCTGCAGCACAAGAGCCTGGAGAGCCACCGCAAGGCCGAGAGCGAGGCCGACAGGAAACGCTGTCTGGAAAATGAAGGTAACATTAGATCCCAGTGCTGGAGCTACGTCAGCTTTCTGACATCTTTATCAAGCTATCAGAACCTACTGAAAGATTCTTAAACAATGTAAAAGTTCAGATCCTGGGAATTTGAGTGGCGATAATCGAATCCGTATGGTCAGACTGTATTTAGACAAGCAGAGGTCATGTACTCATGTTACACAAATTCATTATCCTGTTACATAAGAGACTAAAAGGGGTTAGGATGCATTTTACTGATATGACATGGATAACACTGCCATCTACTGGCCAAAGAGACATTTTAAACTGAGATGTGGGTTCACAGGCCTGCTCTTTGCTAATGCTGCTGTTTTATCTGTATCAAACTGGTTGACAGAATCCACACTAAATATGGTTGAATTGACCTAAAACCGTTTGTCGTTCTGTGTTCATCTTTTCTGTGCAGTCAACAGCCTTCGAGACCAGCTGGATGACATGAAGAAAAGAAATCAGAATTCACATATTTCCAATGAGAAGAACATTCACTTACAGAAGCAGGTCAGTGACTGTCTTTTCTACTCTCTGTGGCACTTCATATCAAAATGAGGTGAAAATGAGCTGTTTTTTTTTTTTTCTCAAAAATGTGACATGTTCTGTGGACAAAATGAAAAAATGATCGATAACATTAAAGTAAAAGTAATGGATATTATGAGCTACTCAGTTAAATGTTGTGATCTCATGCTACTTGTGTATTTTATTGAGCAGTTTGTTGTACTTGACAGCAAGATTCTAGTTTTTAGACCTTAAAGACCATACCAGCCATTTTGTATGTTTAAGCCCAATACACACTACCTGCATACACATTACATTACAGAAGAACAATTTTCAAAACATAAAACCTTTATTTAGTTTTCCTGTTTTTTTTGTTTGTTTTTTTTTGTTTTTTTGCCAAATCCCCTAATATTTCATAATCAAATGTTCAGGCGATACACCTGCCTTAAAATTCAATGTTTTGCCTGCTAACACGTATGTCCAAATGTAGAAGAGATGGTCATTTTAAATTTCTTTGTGAAAGCCATCTTCTCCTGGGACTATTTTCCCTGGCAGAGACACACATTGCCTTATGTGCAGCTTCATGTAGGACTGGTTAAATAAACTTACTTTGACAAAAAACTTTGTAGACAGAATGTTCGATTTGATGAATAACGTATCTCAGTGGCTTTTCAAGTCTTTACAAGTGGCTTTTCATAGCGTACTGGAATGAACTGAAACCAATGAGAGTCTGGAAGGTAGGAAAACCAATTCTAAAATTTACTGCTAAAGTAGTATATTTTGAAAAATGGTTGTCAGTAACTTAATGTGTATGCAGGTTATATATATTGGGCTCAACTTGCAAGATCGCTGGTTTTGTGCTTTGAGTACCTGCTTTAAGTTTGAGTACATATTAAATATCCTTTAACAAATCTTTACACATTTAACTGCTCAAAGATGTTCAAAAACATAAGAAAGATTTAAGATTCCAGTAAGATTTAACATAAGTTGTTTAATGTAGCTTTAGCTTTTTTCTTTTGTAGTGATATGGAAGATGAATCTTACTTGACAAGTCAGTTTATTGCACTCAAGGCTTGTTTACCTAAAGGTTGAGATTAAAATATAAATCAGAAAGCATTCACATTTGTGCACTTTCTCCATCAGCTGGAAGAAGCCAACACGATGCTTCGCGCTGAGTCGGAGGCGGCGATGAGGCTTCGCAAAGCCCAGACAGAAAGCAGCAAACAGCTGCAGCAGCTGGAGGCCAACGTGCGCGAGCTACAGGACAAATGCTGCCTGCTGGAGCGCAGCAAGCTGAGTCTGGAGAAGGAATGCATCAGTCTGCAGGCCGCAGTCGAGTCGGAGAAGAGGGAGCAAAGCCAGGGCTCTGAGACCATCAGCGACCTGATGGGTGAGTGAGGCACACACAGGAAGTTGTTACTTGTGTGTTACAGGAAATTCTTCTGGAACACCATCCTTTTTTTTTGATTTTGAATTCTTTCATTTTTCAAACTGTAGCATTTGTTTCTATGACAAATGCTTTTATCTGGCAAACACCATTTCACTTTTAGTAGAGGCAGAATGCATATTGCCATCAGTGTTCAGTGTTTCCCACAGGTTGAAAATTTACCGTACTTATGGTGGGCAGGCATCCAAGCGCACTTCCCCCCCCCCCNCCCCCCCCCCCAAAAAAAAGGATAATTGTGCAATAGAAGATTCCAACATCCAACAAGTGTTTAACATGGCTATTTGGTTTTAAAAGTGTTAAAAGTGCAAGGAAAAAGCAAAAAACACTCAGGTCTAGTTGAAAATGGCCGCTACCAGGCTGTATACAACTGATTGCTAGGCAACCACAGTAACATAATGAGTGTGTTTTCATTCGACCTCAGCGGAGTTTTAAAGGAAAACTAAAGAAACTAATTAACTACAACACAGCAGGAGGAAACTTTAGTGAGAAGCATGAGGTTACATATATTTTAAAATTAGAAATAATGACCTGGCTGGAATAAAAGCCTGGTTCCCTCTGTGCAATTGAGGTTAAAAAAAAAAAAAAAAAAAAANAAAAAAGCGGGGGGGAACCCGCCACTATTAGAGCATTTACAGTATACTCATAAGGAAGAAAATAGATGCCGATCTACGTGGAATTTGCTGAAAATAGATTAATGGTGACAAAACCTAATCATGGGATTTTTTCAGGATACTTTTACCTACAAAACAACGGTAAGAATACAAATTTATTCCATATTTTAATGATGTTTTGGTCAGCGGTTTGACGACATTATTAAATGTGTATTTTTTTTTTAAAGTCATCCCGCAAAACCAGGGAGGGTCTTCATTTAGCTGGGTGGGCCGCCCAAGTTTCGCCTATGTATGGGAAATACTGGCTATAATTAATAGTGAACAGCAACCCAAGTATTATATCAAACCAAAAAGTCCAGGAAAATATGGAATAACACCAAACAGGGTTGGTGAATGATGTAATAAAAAAGTATGCATAAATTAATTTATGGAATACAATTAGAAAATGGCCAAGATTCTTTCTCATATGCAAATGCTGAGCCACCAGACTGTCCTGCCTAGTGTACAGAGACACGCTGCACTTCCTGTATTTGTCTCATCGACGGCTCTTGAGGCTCTGCAGAGCACGTCGTAGTTCCCCTAAAGACACCATGAACAAACACCCACAGCCACGTTCAGGCTCTCCTCTCAACCACCCGGTAATAAAATAAAAATAAGCTAAACACAGTAAAGGGTAAAGGAAACGTGGGCAGAACACCTTGATATGAATCTGTATACACACACACGCCTGCTGCAGTGAAGGTTAAGTATTACAGAAGTAAAAGGAATTTCAGCTCATGAAGGCAGTTGCTCATATTTTCCTCACATTTTTTACGAGCTGGAAATTCCATTACCGCTTCAAAAGGAGGTTTAGTAACCATGACACTTGAAGGCATATTCCTTTATTCTGCCAAGCAGCTTCTGTGATGGATTTACTGGGGCAACAACACGGAGCGCAAAGTGTCACATACAGCAGATAATGAGTGAACCGAGGAGGTGTTTCAGCATTTACGAGTTTGCTCTGCAGTACGAAAGCCAAATATGTACGTGTGAGTGTGAGAGGTTGAGTTAAGTGAAATTATATGAGCTTTTATCAGAACAGGTTTATCTTAAATTGCATTTAAAAAACAGGTTATATTGGAGCTGAATCCTATTATATATAAATAGGTGATAACAAATACATCTGATGCTTTAATATACACGGCTTGGGGACCAGAACAGCTTAACAAATCTGAGTAAGGAGGGTGAATAAACTTTTTTTGGAACCTGTTTCCCAGCATGTATGTGTGCGTTTATCATCTGACCTTTATCTGACTGAGACAGTAGTTAAACTGTCATGTAAAATGCTTTATCTGATTGCCTTAACTGTTGCAACGTCACAGAATAAACACAGCTCTGTTAGCACCACTAGATGTGCGATTAGTCTTTTTATGGAGGGCATGTTAAAGCCTCGGTCAACTTTCTCTCTGCCTTTTCAAACAAAAGTCAGATCTAGTGTCGTGCACACTGCAAAACAAACAAATGACTTGGTGTTATCCAGTCTCCAAAAAAAAAAAAAAAAANAAAAAAAAAAAAAAAAAAGATTCTTCAATTAACCCGATTAGCAAGAGAAATGGCATCGATTTTTACCAAATGTTCATAACCAGAGCTCATAAAAAAATCAAAAAGAAAGGCTTTGTGCATGCGGAGACATTGAGCAAAAAAGATATTGGTGTTGCATCGTGTCTGTCTCTGAATCATGGTTTTGGTGTGCAGGACGTATTTCGGGCCTGGAGGAGGAGGTACGCCACCTGAGACAGACGCTGTCCAAAGCCGAGACTGACAAGAGACAGCTTCAGGAGAAGCTCACTGATCTGGAGAAGGTAAAACACAACAGCAAACTCAAATTTATGACTGATTAGTTTGTGAATCATATCGCCCAGGTTCTTACTATTTAGTGTTTTTGCCATATTTTGCCATAAACCAACTGACTTTTGCTCTTTCATTCAGTTAATCAGCTCAAACCCGCCCTTTTGTCTTTGTACAGGAGAAAAGCAACAAGGAAATAGATTTGACCTATAAGCTGAAGGTGCTGCAGCAGGGGCTGGAGCAAGAGGAGGCCTCCCATAAGGCCACCAGGGCCCTGCTGGCAGACAAGAGCAAGATCAAGGAAACCATCAAGGGGGCCAAGTCAGAGTCTATGAAAGGTAAGGGTGCGATCCCACAATCTGTAAACAAAGACACATAGGTGCGAGGAGGATTCATTCCCAGGAAGAAGTTCCCTCACTTAACCTCCCTGTTTGGTTTGTGCTATTTTAATGTTGTGACGGGGAAGTCATGCATGATTCAGAGGAGGGTAATTCATAAAAATCAGGATGAGCACAGTGATACTGAAGCTAATTCATAAAGCTTCCTTTACATTAATGAGCTCGTTGTTGTCCCATTAGCAGTGTGTTGTTTTAAGGAGTGTCACAGCCAATACACGGCCAATAAAGATGGCCATGTTAATGAGCTGAGTTTTTTTTTTTTAACTTTTTGACTACTTCCTCCAGTGTCACAGCAAAATGGAAACGTTAACTCAGCAAAGAAAACCTAAATTCACTACTTCAGAGCTTCACTTTTTAAAGGACCCATTTTGCATGTTTGAGCTTAATATATTAAATTTTCATACACATAAAGTTACTGACAATCATTTCCCAAAGGATTAAATCGTATTTCAGCTTTCCTAATATTTTACAAAATCTCTTAATCTTTCAATATCAAATATTCAAGCGATACACCCACCTTAAAAATCCATGTTTCNACAAAATCTCTTAATCTTTCAATATCAAATATTCAAGCGATACACCCACCTTAAAAATCCATGTTTCGCCTGCAAATACTGTAGTTACACAGCCTTATGAAGTCACAGATGTCAAAATTTTTCGATAAATGCAGGTCTTCTTTTGGGACTATATTCCCCGGTGAAGACACATTCACGCTGCGTTTTTATTGCACTTAAACGCTAATATTACAACACTTCAAAAAAAAAAAAAAAACTCTGAATATATGTCTTGTTCATGATGATGGATTACCTATCCCAAGTTTCAAGCATCAACAAGTTGATTTAAATAGTGTACCAGAATGAACTGAAACCAATGGCAGTTGGAAGGTCAGAAAAACATTTTTTTAACTCATCATTCCAGTAGTATGCTTTGGAAAATGATTTTCAGTAACGTTACGTGTAAGAAAATTGAATATATTAGGCTCAAACATGGAAAATGGTTGGTACAGTCCTTTAAGAGAGAGGTTCAGAAAACTGGAACAGCATCAGCACACTATCGGGAGTCCAACACACTGGGCGGGGTTCATGATGTGTGTGTGTGTGTGTGTGTGTGTGTGTGTGTGTGTGTGTGTGTGTGTGTTTGAGACTGGGATTGATGTGTGAGGAGGAGGAGTGCCACTGGAATGTATGTGAGATCTCATCCAAGCTCTCTTTTCAATTAGCTGAGTGGAAATATCAGATTTACTGCCCACTAACACAAGAGGCATGTAAAGGTTAAAACATCACCAAACAGATTTCATTCTGCTGAAATTTATGACTGAAACGCGACTGAAAGACTGAAACATGACTTAATATTTGCGCGGCGGTGTGTTTTATGAATCTCCTCCTTGACATAAATGCCGTATTTACACCTCTGTCAAGGCAAACGGTAAAAGACGCCATAAAAGACATTTATGAATAAGGGAACATGGTAGCGTTACCCTATTTGCCCTTATCAACACTTTATCAATAAATCTGACATTGTATTTTATGAATTACTCCCACAGTTTCTAAAATCTGGCATCTCAGACTTCCACAATCAGCTCTAAATACATGAATCAAGTTTGTCTTTTATTTCTAAGAAAACCTGTATGAGGCTGTGCTCATACAGGTTTTCTCATGTTACGTTTAAACAGTTAAAAAATTTTATATGACAGTCAAAACAAGGTTTCATTAAAATAGACTGGTTATGAATATTGTTAAATGAGGCTTGTCACCCTCTGCAGTTTGGTTGTAACACTGTTATGTAGCTTGTGTGTTTGTTTTAGGTTGTTGAAGGGTGCATTACGATTTTGAATTAATTTGAGTAGCTGATTGAAATAAACAGTAAATCCTCAAATCTGCTTAGTCTCCACCTTTTCCTCTGACACGATATCAGCTAATCCTTGGTTTAGATGAAATATTATATGAGAGCACCAAAGTACCAGAATCTCAAAAAAGCCATTGTGTTCCAGATTCCTTCGTTATTATCTGAGTAAAATCTTCTAGCAGCCGTCTCTACTTTCCTGTCTGTATTAAAATTAATAATCTGATCCCTCAAAATTTTCTAAAACATCAAACTCTTCTCAACTTTGGAAATTTATTCAGTTTGTATTAAAAAAATCGTCACAGGTTTTTTTCTGCTTTCTGCCTGCCTCATAGCTGTTACATTTGACCGGTGCTGTCAGTTTGCATTAAGCGGTGGTGTCAACACACCCTTTACTCTCTCTTTCTCTCTCTTTTTCCTTCATCCAGAGGTGGAGCAGAAGCTGGCGGAGGAGCGAGCAGCCAAGATGCAGCTGGAGAACCAGATCCTGGAGCTGGAGAAGCACAGCAGCATGATGGACTGTGACTACAAACAGGCTCTGCAGAAACTGGAGGAGCTGCGCAGACACAACGACCGCCTCAACGAGGAGGTGTGTGTGTTTGTATTCAAATGTGAATGTACGCAGGAGAACCGCTAAGTGTGTAATTAGACTTTTAATATCGAGTGCACAAGCAAAACCCACAAGTGAGTAAATCTAATGTACACTGCCGCTTAAAAGTTTAGAATCACTTGTCATTTAAGTAGTTCTTGCTATTTTATTCAATAATAGTGTTTTTTAAATTATATGAAACAAACACCAAAATGTATTTTAAGGTGCATTATTTAGTATTTCAAATGTTTTTGGGGAAAAAAAAATATTTTTAAGTGATAAATGATACTATTTTACTGATTTCTCATCAAAGTATCCACTGTGAGATTTAATCTCTGCTTTGTAAATATGAGGCATCAGTTTCTAGAGCATCAGGGAATTATCTAGAATTTCCTAATAATCTCTGGAACCGCATACAGTTTCTCCACATGAATTTGGAATTATCTACAACTCGTGTCATGATTCTGGACAATTGTAAAATGTCTTAAAGGACCATACCACCATATTTGCAGGTTTGAGCCTAATTTATTAAATTTTCATACATGACAATCATTTTCCAAAGGATAAAACCCTATTTTAGCTTTCCTGATATTTAGCAAAATCTTGTAATCTTTCAAAATCAAATATTGAAGCAATACACCCACCTTAAAAATTGATGTTTCGCCTGCTAATAGTTACGCAGCCTTATAAAGTCATGGTTGTTAAAATTTTTCGATAAATGCAGGTCTTCTTTTGGGACTATATTCCCCGGTGGAGACATACATTCACTCCACGCTTTTTATTGCGCTTAAATGCTAAAATTACGTAACTTCGAAAAAACCTCAACCAATCTTGTTTACGATGATGGATTACCTATCCCAAGTATCAACAAGTTAATTTTAATAGTGTACCAGAAACCATTGGCCGTCTGGAAGGTAGGAAAAAGAAGTTTTGACTCACCGTTCCAGTAGTATGCTTTAGGAAATGATTGTCAGTAATGTTACGTGTATGAAAATTGAATATATTAGGCTCAAACATGCAAAATGGATGGTATGGTCCTTTAACTTTTTACAGCTTCTTGCAAATGATTTTAAACCTGTAGGCACATAATACTAACGGATGTAGTAGAATCATTTTATACATTCATATATGAAACTAAACTAGTTTTACATTACTGGAAACATTGATTCTATGCGAAAATCACAAGTGATTTCAAACTTTTGAGTGGTAGTGTACATCTGGAATATTGTGCACAAGTAAACTCAGCTGTTCTTCATTCCTCCTCCTCCTTCCCTCCGTCCTTCCTCCATCCCTGCAGGTGAAGAACCTGACGCTGAAGAACGAGCAGGAGATCCAGAAGCGCAACCTGACTCAGAACGACCTGAAGGCTCAGAACCAGCAGCTCAACGTGCTGAGAACCTCTGAGAAGCAGCTCAAACAGGAAACCAATCACCTGCTGGACATCAAACGCAGCTTGGAGAAACAGAACCAAGAGCTGCGCAAGTCAGTTTTCTTTTCTTGTTGCTTTTGTTTTAACTCTTTGCTCACCTCTTGTCTAATGTTAGTGGGATCTTCCATGTTGGTTTTCTGTTCCAGACTTTTTAAAAAACCATCACTAAAACTATTGAACTGATCTTAAATGAGAGCCAAATTCCTTTTATGTGGAAATTTGACTCTTTTATACTTTGTATTATAATATTATGTAAAGATGAGGAGGGTTGATAAAGTGAAGGATGAACACTAGAAGTTAACTTTTCATTTTCGTCCACAGAGAAAGACAAGACACAGACGGACAAATGAAGGAACTGCAAGACCAGTTAGAAGCTGAACAGTATTTCTCTGTGAGTCTGCTTTCTGCTCTGTAATTGGCTGAGTTCGTCACATGATGATTAATGTATCTTCAGTGTGGGCTGAACAACAAAACAGCAGTTGTTTTGTTACAAATGATTGTACTTTATATGATAGTTGGTCAAAGAATGAATGTTTATTGTTCAGTGGACATGCATGACTTTTTTTTTCATGTTTTTATAATTATATTAGCCTAAAATGATCCTGTGCTAATGGATTAATGTTGTGCTTCATGGCTTCACATTTCCTTTAATCATAGAGATTTCTTTTTTAATTTAACTTCATCTGTAGCAATGGTATATATATATATTCATTATTACTCAGGGGAAAAACCTTTGCTTTCATGAAACTTCAAATTCAGATTCACTTGTCATTCTAGCCACATATATTTCATACACATAGCAGAATGAAAAGACTCTTTCTCGTAGGACGAACATGCCAAAACAAAAAACGATACATGAGTTTCACAAACACAAAAATAAGTACTACAAAAAACATTCAAGTACAAAATTCTTAGCCCCTTCTATTTCCTGTGGAACTGTAGGGTTTAAGTGTACTGGTGTTTGTCTGTTAGAAGCTGCATCATAGCGGGCAAAGATGTAAAAAAAAAGAAAGTACCTGTCTTACCTGTAATATCCATGGTGCATTTTCCCTGTTTCCTGTGTTTTCCAGACACTGTATAAGACCCAGGTTCGGGAGCTGAAGGAGGAGTGTGAAGAGAGGAACAAGCTGTACAAAGACATGCAGCAAACTCTGCAGGAGCTACAGGAGGAGAGGTAACTGATCATTTTCAAAACATTATATGACGGATGATTTTTGTTATAATTTATCATTTTCAAAATCTAATAGATTTTTTAAAACAGACAAAATATCTTCTTTATTCCGTCAGGGACTCCTTAGCGGCTCAGCTGGAGATCACACTGACTAAAGCAGACTCAGAGCAGCTGGCGCGCTCCATCGCAGAGGAGCAGTACTCAGACCTGGAGAAGGAGAAGATCATGAAGGAGCTGGAATTGAAGGAGATGATGGCCCGCCATCGCCAAGAGCTGTCTGAGAAGGACATCACCATTGGCTCAGTAAGTTGCGTTTGCCTCTTCCTCAGGACTGAAAAGTTTAGTTAGTTTTAAGTTTGTGACATTTGCTGATGCCAGGCTCAGACTGCACATCTTGAGAAAACACAAAATTGCTCAAATTGCACAACAATCTCTCCTATAAAAGGTTGAGCATAGATGAGATTCCTCACCCGGGGGGAGATGACTGACATTTGAAATAAGTGCGCATAAAAATGCACATAAGTGATAACACACAAGAAAACACTGAGCCCATACGGACAAGTAGAAGCTGTTTGCCGTTCAAGGTGTGTGTGCGTGTAATTATGTGTTGACGCAGAAAGCCATGGTGATGATGTTTTTGTTATTTTCCCCTTCTCTCACATTCACTGGTTATTGCTATCACAGATATGCTCAAAGTAGCAATGCATTTCAGATTTTGCGGGAGTAATTTCACACAGGTTTGAAAATATTTGAAGCTTATTTGATGCTTGAAAACGTAGACGCAGCTCTAAACTACTCTAACATGAGTGTCTGACATGAGCAATGATTGAGCTCTGTTTTTGTCCCAGTTCATAAAAGTTTGTCTGTGACTTGAAATTTAAAGCTAAAATCAAGTCTGAGTTTGGCATAAGCGAACGCATGTTCATCAAATTACATTATTACTGATGTAATAAAATCTTTCCCAACTACACGTGAAGTTAGAACTCTTACCTCTTGGTTTCAGTCCTCATCCTGAGCTATTATAGCAAGTCAAAATGTAAATGAAGGTAAGATGCGGTGAAGCGCCAATCACACAAATGCAGAAATATTTACATGCACACAAACTGTATAACAATGTGAAAATGCAACACATCTTCAGTCTACATATGAATACTATGGAAAGAGAAATAAACTTCTCTTTCCAGAAAGAAAGGTAGGAATGACAGAGGCGTTGCTTTGAAACTTTTCCTTTTCTTTTATTTTTCTTTGTGGATTCTATAAATTCTATGTATAGATTGATATTCACATGTACATAGTACATGTGAATATCTATAGGGAGATGCGTATATCTTATGTTCATATGGATGTGTATATATATATGTTGTCTAAACTTGAAGACTGGTCTCTCCTTGATATGATTTGTTCTGAGATAACTTGAGTTGTAAAAAGGGTCGGCGTTGTATGCGAGAGCTTCAGATTTATGTTGTCTTGATTTGTTAATAAAGATCAAAAAAAAATCATTTCCCAGGAGTACACAGTAGGTGGTGATGGCTGGCAACTCAGAGTGCCCATAATTACCTGTAATAACAGTGATTATGAAAATATTTCTCATCCCATTCAGCTGGAGGAAGCCAATCGCACCCTGACCAGCGACGTTGCCAACCTAGCCAATGAGAAGGAGGAGCTCAACAACAAACTGAAGGAATCATTAGAAGGTAACTCGTGCATTTTTATCTCAAGCAGACAAGCAAATGTCATCGATGGAAATCTGTCATCGTGTTTTTCCGTGTGTTTTCAGACACTGAGAGGTCAAAGGACTGGGAGCAGCAGATCAGCCAGATGAAGCAGGCCTTTGAGAAGCAGCTGCAGTCAGAGAGGACGCTGAAAACACAGGTAGGCGCAAAGCATCAGCTCTCCAAATCTGGGTGGATCTTCAGGAAGCAGCTCTGGTCAGATCCCGAAGACGCGGGCATGAATGTGTCAGACTGTACTCCGTCTCTCTGTCTGTATGCAGGCAGTCAACAAGCTGGCTGAGATCATGAACAGGAAGGAAGTTCGCGGTGGAGGCAGTAGGCGCGGCAACGACACAGACATGCGGCGGAAAGAGAAGGAGAACAGGAAGCTGCAGCTGGAGCTCAGGTCGGAGAAGGAAAAGCTCAACAGCAGCATCATCAAGTACCAGAGAGAGATCAACGAAATGCAGGCGGTCAGTAGCACAGTCACAAGGTTGAATTTTCTTTTTAAGATTGCATCAGCTACAGAGGTAGCCAAGTCTAAACTGGACCAGAAATGATGCAAAGGAAGTGATAACTTCCCTCTACCATTAGCCAGACTTGACCATTACGTTTCCTGCCTGGGAGTCAGTGAGTTTACCACAATTAGACAAATATATTCTCTTGCAAAGACTCATTTAATGCAAATCTTTTTTTTTTTTTTTTTTTTTAAGGTGTTGTTTAGTTTTTAAGTCCTCGTTTAGCATGTTGCTAAGCTGCAGATCCACATTTTTCCCATACTTGCTCCTATTTTGCACATGAAGGTAAAATATGGTTTCGGCGGTTAACTTTCTTCATGAGTATAAAAACGATTTGAAATATTTCATTATAACTATACATAAATGGTGACTGATATTGTAATTTCCCAACCATTCATTGACTGAACTTGTTCCCCTGTTACTGATTGTTATTTTTTTTTTATCTGTAGCAACTAGCGGATGAGAGCCTGATGCGCATCGAGCTGCAGATGGCTCTGGACAGCAGGGACAGCGACATCGAGCAGCTCAGGAACCTCCTGCAGTCTTTCAGCGTTCAATCAATGGACTCTGCCAGCATGAGCAGCGGGCTCGAGTTCGATGCTGATGATGCGTACACAGGTGAGGAGTTGACCGGCACGTCAACGTCATTTCCCTGATTATTATTGACTTTAACTGCCTTTTACCACCGTGTCACTGTTTGTGCTGTAAATTTTGGCATCCCTAGAGTAAGGTCACACACACACTGTACTACTTTCAAAGTCTTAAAGGACCATACCAGCCATTTTGCATGTTTGAGACTAGTATATTCAATTTTCATACATGTAAGGTTACTGACAATCATTTCCCAAAGCATACTACTGGAACAGTGAATTCAGTTTTTTTTCCCTTCCTTCCAGACCACCATTGGTTTTAATTCATTCTGGTACGCTATTAAAATCAAGTTGTTGATACTTGAAACGTTCTTGGGATAGGTAATCNTTCATTCTGGTACGCTATTAAAATCAAGTTGTTGATACTTGAAACGTTCTTGGGATAGGTAATCCATAATCGCCAACAAGACATGTATTCAGGTTTTTTTTTTTTAGAAGTTTTGTAATTTTAGCATTTAAGCACAATAAAAAGCGTGGAGTGAATGTATGTCTCCATTGGGAAATATAGTCCCAAAAGAAGACTTGCGTTTATCAAAACAATTTAAACATCGATTTTTAAGGTGGGTGTATCACTTGAATATTTGATTTTGAAAGATTAAGTGATTTGCAAAATATCAGGAAAACTGAAATACGGTTTTATCCTTTGGGAAATGATTGTCAGTAACCTTANTTTGCAAAATATCAGGAAAACTGAAATACGGTTTTATCCTTTGGGAAATGATTGTCAGTAACCTTATATGTATGAAAATCGAATATATTAGGCTCAAACATGCAAAATGGCCGGTATGGTCCTTTAAGACCATGATGATTGTTACAAGCTCTTTCACCAGGAGGAATCCCCGAGAGTCTGTCTGAGCTCTGAACGTCATTTAGTCATGAAAACATACACGAAGTTAAACAGCAACGTGAAACAGAAATAATCACTTAAATTTTATGCAAAACGCAAAAAGCAACATGCACCTCAGCATTCCATCTAAAGTACTATATGTAATTCATAGTCCTGTTTTAACACTCAGTTTATCATTTAATAAATTGTGTCTTGCCATCTCTCTCTCATACTCAGAAATGAGGCTGGAGGGGTGGCTCTCTCTTCCTGTAAGAAACAACACCAAGAAATTTGGATGGGAGAAAAAGGTAAAAAGCACACGGTAGCTTTATGACTGAAAAAGTGTCTCAGTGAAGAAGACTTCTCCTTAACTTCTCTCTTCCTTTGCCGCAGTACGTCGTAGTGAGCAGCAAGAAGATTCTGTTCTACAACAGCGAGCAGGACAAAGAGCAGTCCATTCCCTACATGGTGCTGGATATAGAGTGAGTGTAACACACCTGAATGCAATGCAACGCTCACGTCTGCTTTAGCGGTAAGCCGACACGTTACATGTTACAAGGGGATGTAATAAACTTAATTCTCCTCTTGCAGTAAACTCTTCCACGTGAGGCCCGTCACTCAAACGGACGTGTACCGGGCGGACTCCAAAGAGATTCCCAGGATATTCCAGGTCAGCCTCAGCACAGTAGAGAAACTACCACTCAAAAGCTTAGGCTCACTCGTCATTTAATAACGCCATTTGTGTCACATTTGATACATGATTTTCTGAGACCTCCACATCATCAACGTGATCAGTTATTAACCAAAACGCTTATTACATCTTCCTAAAAAATAAAAAAAAGTTCCAGTTTAAAGGCCCATACCATTCATTTTGCATGTTTGAGACTAATATATTCAATTTTCATACGTTAAGTTACTGACAACCATTTCCCAAATGATAAGACTGTATTTCAGATTTCCTAATATTTTGCAAAATCTCTTAATCTTTCAAAATCAAATATTCAAGCAATACACCCACCCTAAAGATCCATGTTTCTCCTGCTAATAGTTACACAGCCTTATGGAGTCATGGCTGTTAAAATGTGTCGATAAACGCAAGTCTTCTTTTGGGACTATATTCCCCAGTGGAAACGTACATTCACTCCACGCTTTTTATTGCGCTTAAATGCTAAAATTATGAAACTTTAGAAAACCTGAATACATGTCTTGTTTGTGATGATGGATTACCTATCTCAGGAATGTTTCAAGTATCAACAACTTGATTTTAATAGCGTACCAGAATGAACTGAAACCAATGGCGGTCTGGAAGGTAGGAAAAAAAAAACTGAATTCACTGTTCCAGTAGTATGCTTTGGGAAATGATTGTCAGTAACCTTACATGTATGAAAATTGAATATATATGGCTCCAACATACAAAGTGGATGGTATGGTCCTTTAAATGCTGTTGAGTTCAATAAATGCCTGATGTATCAAATATGAAAATAAAAATCATACTGTATATGCAAAAAAAAAAAAAAAAAANAAAAAAAAAAAAAAAAAAATCTGAATTTTTTTTGGGAGTTTGTTAAAGGGGTTCAATAAAGAAATAAACTGCAAAAAATTAGAATTTGCTGATAATTATTTCATGGGTCAGGCTTTACAGGGTTAAGTAGTTTTTTTTTCTATTTTATTCAATAAAAGTTTGTTTTTTAATTATATGAAACAAACACCAAGATGTATTTTAAGATGTTTTATTTAGTATTTGAACTCTTTGGTTGGGGAAAAAAGTTTTAAATGATAAATAACATTATTTTAGTGATTTCTCATCAAAGTTTCCACCGTGAGATTTAATCACTGCTTTCCAAATGTTAGACATCAGTTTCTAGAGCATCAGGGAATAATCTAGAATTTCCTAATAATCTCTGGAACCACATACAGCTTCTCTATGTGAATTTGGAATTATCTACAACTCATGTCATGATTCTGGACAATTGTAAAATGTCTTCATTTTTTACAGCTTCTTGCAANTACAACTCATGTCATGATTCTGGACAATTGTAAAATGTCTTCATTTTTTACAGCTTCTTGCAAATTAATTTGAACCTGTAGGTGCAAAATACTAACAGACATAGTAGAATCATTTTATACATACAAACATGAAACAAAACTAGTTTTTATATTATTGGAATCATCGAGTCTGTGTGAAAATCACTAGTGATTCCATACTTTTGAGTGGCAGTGTGTTTGTTGAAGGTCATTCCTATGTAATCAGCTATGGTTTTTCATTTCAGTTTTGTATAACTTATAAAATTAGAAATCCTCCTCCCGTGTCTGCTCTCCAGATTCTTTATGCCAATGAAGGCGAGAGCAAAAAGGAGCCCGAGTTTCCTGTGGAGCCGCTGCCCCTTGGAGAGAAGTCCAGCTACATCTGCCACAAGGGCCACGAGTTCATCCCCACGCTGTACCACTTCCCCACCAACTGCGAGGCCTGCACCAAGCCGTTGTGGAACATGTTCAAGCCGCCGCCGGCTCTGGAGTGCCGGCGCTGCCACATCAAGTGCCACAAAGACCACATGGACAAGAAGGAGGAGATCATCGCTCCCTGCCGAGGTGGGGTGCTCCGGTTCATTTTGTCACTATTTGGTTTCACGAAGTATGTGATGGATGAGCACAGAGGCTGAATCAACCATCTTTATTTAATGTGAGCTGGTTTAGCTCTTAAAAAAAAAAAACTAAGGCTGTGAATCAATTTTAAAAAATAAACTAATAACCACACAGATTTCTCTGATTAAGCACGATTAATCGCAAAACTTTTAAACTTGTAGTCATTATACATTGAATCACCAAGTTAATGTAGATTAATTCCCTGTTTAACATCCCTATAAGTGAATTGATTTGATTTATTTTATCTTAAAGGAGTAACTTTATTTTTTAATGGATTCATTTCACTTATTTTCATGATATACTTTGTTTTTGGTTAATTAACACTTTTGTAGAGTTCAGAGAAGAAACTACCTTTGTTGATATATTTAAAGACATTTGCATGTTATTCATGGCTTCAGCCATAAGGTGGCAGTATGTCAAGGTTGACATGTTCTTGTAAGAAAAATCATCTTACTTCAAAAATATGGCTTTGTTCAAGGGGAAGTTTGTCTTATTCTGAAAAGAATGAATCCTGTTTTTGTCAAGTTAGTTTACGTTAGCTTGAATGTATTTCTATGCAGCCATGGAGAGCAACACAACGTAGTAAAGCTAAAGTGAGGCTTTTTGTTGTTTCGATTTCTTTACTGAATAAGCCACATCTCAGGTAAAACGACACGACTGAATTTGTGGTTTCAATAAGAGCCATTCGCTAACTTTTAGCATTTTCCATTTAAAAAATCTTATCTTTTTTATTCTCCATAATTAGCGTGAGCATATCGCATTAGCCACAGGAAGTGGGGGAAAAACGAAAACATTAGCGTAACCTCAGGAAGTGAAAAAAACGGATGCTGAATAATAGTGTTAATTTTTTTTTACGCCTTAAACAGTCTACATTAATTGCAAAATAACACGTTAATTTTCTCAGCCCTAAAAAAAACTTTTCTCTCCCACCACCAGTGAACTATGACGTCTCCACGGCCAAGAACCTCCTGCTGCTGGCCGTGTCGCAGGAGGAGCAGCAGAAGTGGGTGAGCCGGCTGGTGAAGAAGATTCCCAAGAAGCCTCCTGCTCCGGAGCAGTTTGCCCGCTCCTCACCGCGCACCTCCATGAAGGTCCAGCCCAGCCAGTCCATGAGGAGGCCCAGTCGACAGCTTCCCACCAGCAAGAGCAGGTAGCAGAACGCACCTGTCACGCACCTTTTTTTTTTTTTTTNCCTTTTTTTTTTTTTTTAAGCTTGTCTTCAGGCTTTACAACCAAAAAACAATGATATCCACTCAGTGACCAGAAAAATAGAAACACCTGCAAACGATGCGACGCAACACTCCTGCAGTAAATACGACCTGACTTCATTAATTGTGATTAATCACTGAAACTTGTAATCATTATACATTGAATCACCAAATGAATGTAAAATCAATGCAAAGGAAGTATATTTTAAATAATATATAATAGCTTTTTTTTTTTTTTTTANGATTATTCATTTCCAACAAAAATACTACTTGAGCAAGTACAATCTGAATTTCAATGCCTTCAAAAAATGCTCGATGAGCAGAACATGATTCTCTCAGCCCATCATCTTCTGCTGTGTTAACAGGGCAACAGTTTTTATCTTCCATTTAGCTAAAACCTCTGTTAACTATTATTATTATTATTATTATCATTATTATTATTATTATTATTATTATTATTATTATTATTATTATTATTATTATTATTATGTTACTTTATCATGTGTTTGTTTGGCTAATAACCTCCAGTACCTCACTGCAGTAAAGTAGACCGGCAGAATGTCTCCAATGACTCAGCAGCACCTCCGTGTTTCGCTCTCAGGTGATACAGCAAAGACGAATTACTTCACTGATAATTAAATTCAACTTTGCAAAGTGCGTATATTATGGTACTTTTGTTTTATTAAAGAGCCATCCCGTAACTTTTTAAAATAGAATTTTCCATCTAAAAGTCTTATCTTTTTCCTTCTCCATAATTAGTGTGAGCATATAACATTAGCCTCAGGAAGTGGGGAAAAAACAGATGCTGCAGAATAGCATTAATTTAACACATTAAACAGTCCACATTAATCGCAGAAATTAACGCATTCATCTTCCCAGCCCTAATTTAATGATATTTTATAATATTTTGTCAGCCTCATAGGGAGGGGCCAAAACATTTGAAACACCTTTAAATATGGCGCGGTCCATTAAAACAAGGCAGACTCCAGCCTGAAAAGTGACTGCAGAGCTGAGTCGACTCCGTCTGACAGCTCGTCTCGTCAGGGAGAAAGAAGCCTGTGCTTCTGTTAAGAGTCCACCACAGGAAGAGGTATATATAAAGCAGGACAACGTGGGAAGCTGCAGGGCTTCACTGCATCTGCTCATCCCACGCAGGTTGAACAGCTTTTTTTTTTTTTTCCTGTNTTTTTTTCCTGTCTCATATAACCCCACGGAGTCTCTGGTACTGTAAATAGAGCAGCCGTTCCTCCAGTGGATGAATTACACTCATATGAGAGTCCCATGTGTCTGTAATTGCTCCCTGGCCATCAAAACGTCATCTTCCCTTCCAGATGGCTGGACTTTGGGCTGCAGGACTGGCACTGGGCGCTGGATGATATAGATGATGACTGTTCCTCTATTCATTTCTGACGACCCTGTATGGTAACACTGTGTGCAGAGTGTGCTGTGCTGTGAATTTGGCAGCAGCGGGGAAATTCCGATTGACAGGGATTTTCGCGAAAGAAATTAAAATGTTACGATCAGCTATACAGATCAAATTGTCTTCATTAATCTGTCATATCCGGTTGGTGATGATTATAAAGCTTCTCTGGATTATGGTACCAAATTTCCCTTCAAATTTATAAGAAAACTGGTGCCTGGGTGTCATGTTGTTCAGTGATATTTTCTGAAATGTCACTTACCATGACCTTAAATCCTCCGAGTTCAGCCCTCATAGGTTCAAAATCAAAAGTGGAAAAGACAGAAGTCCACCTGGAAGCCGTGCACAAAGAAACACCTAAAGAGCCTGAATCGCTTTTTGTCCCCAAACGTTTTGCTTTACATGAAGTATTCTGGGGTCTTAAAGGACCATGCTGACGATTTTGCACGTTTAAGCCCAATTAATACTTCCCACACACACACACGATACGTTACTGACAACCAATTTTCAAATCGTAAAAGCAGATTTTAGTTTTCCTGTTATTTTTTCAAACTCTAATCTTTCAAAATCAAATGTTCAGGTGACACACACCTTAAAATTCAGTGTTTTGCCTGCTAACACTTATGCATGATTGTAGAAGGCACAGCGTTTTAATCTCTGTAACTGTCTTCTCCTGGGACTATATTCCCTGGCGGAGGCATACATTTTCTCTTGTGAAGCTCCTTGAGTCCGTGTTAAAATTATGTTACATTGACAAAAAATTTAATACACGTGTACTTTTGGTGTGATGGATTATGCATCTCAAGCACGCTTCAGGTCTCTACAAGTTGATTTTATAGCGTCAATGAAAAATCAATGGCAGTCTGGAAGGTAGGAATAACATTCTAAAACATATCTCCAGTAGTATGTTTTGGAAAATGGCTAGCAGTAACAACTCATGTGTAGGTTGTATCTATTGGGCTCAAACATGCGAAATCACAGGTATGGTCCTTTAAGCTACTACACATTCATCCAACAGGATTGACTCTATTTACGAAACACGACTATTTATGATCCGTCAGACGATCCAGGCTTGATCCTCAGAATGGAGTTTTCTGAAACTAATAGCATCTTTTCCTTTTTTTTTTCCCTGTAGCTAACCTCGCTTTGGAGCGGCGNGTGGACGTTTCCTCCTACAATCACAGACTGATACAAAAGCTCCATGCGCAGATCAACACACTGATTCCAGCTCCATTCCTCCACAAGCCTACCTGCCCTGCTTCAAGCCCATTTCCCATTCGCTGGAGAAGTTTTTCCTCCCTGACGCTGTTACTGTTGAACTCCAACGGCAGTGGCGACCGGACACAAATTCAGCGCCTGTGATTCAACGAGCTGCACGGCTCGTTAAACCCGTTAACCGAAGCCCCTCGACCGGGGCAGTCGTGCGTCTCCGCTGGCTACCGTAGCTTCTTCAGCTCCTAACGAACAAAAGAGAGCTCTTCTAAGCCTGACGGGGGNCAAGAAGGCTGAGATACACTTACCTCAACAGGACACACTGTCGACTGAAGGACCGGCATAAAAAAGTCCAAACTCTTCCTCACGACCTTTGGATTCTTGTGGCCAAATAAACAGAAAAGAGACTTTGTGTTTTAGGGTTGATATGAAGGGTTATAAATGAGGAACACTAAACTCAGAACACTGATGTAAATCCTCTGCAATGGTGAAGATTCAAACTCTTTTTTTTTTTTTTTTTTTNTTTTTTTTTTTTTTTTTTTTAAAGGACTATACCAGCAATTTTACATGTTTGAGCGCACTATGTATGCAACCCACATACACATTACTGATAACCATTTCCCAAAACATACTACTAGAGTGGTAAGTTTTTCAAAATATTTCCTACGTTCAGTACTGGCATTGGTTTAATTTCATTCCAGTACACTATTAATATGAACTTCTAGAAGTTTTAAACGTGGATGAGATAGGTAATCCATAACAGTGAACATGTCTATTAAGTTTTTTTCTTGATGTAACTTTATTTAACCGATCCAACACGGAGCTACAATGAAGGAAACGTGCGTCTCCGTCAGGGAATATACCGATAAACTAAAAATGGCCATGCCTTCTGCATTCAGATGTACGCGTTAGCAGACAAAACATTGAATATAACGTGTGCAGGTAGTCTTTATTGGGCTTAAAGGACCATACCGGTGATATAACATCAATAATGCAACCACCTTAAAATTCAGTATTTCACCTGCTGACACCTACACCTGAATGTTGAAGTGACGGTCGTTTTTAATTTCTCAGTCAAAGCCGTTTTCTCATGGGACTACATTTCCTGGCGGAGACATACATTGTCTTCCGTGTAGTTCTATGTTGCACCGGTTAAATAAAGTTATTTCAACATCTAAAAAACTTCATAAACATAGTGTTTGTTGTGGTGGATTACATATCTCAAACATATTTCAAGTCTCAACAAGTTGATTTTTATAGTGTATTGGAATGAACTAAAACCAATGGCAGTCTGGAAGGTAGGAAGAACAATTCTAAAACCTACTGCTCCAGTTGTATATTTTGGGAAATGGTTGTCAGTAACATAACGTGTATATATTGGTCTCAATCATGCAAAATTACTGATATGGTCCTTTAACAATTCGGTCCGCAGAAACTTGAATAAGGTACTTAACTGAACGAGCCGTGACTTCCAGGAACGTCATCGAGGTTTGAGGGGACGTTTGATTCTTCAGGGGTTTGAGCGAGCGATTCCTCGAGTGCCTCTTATTCAGATTTCCGACTCGAGTCACCAACACGATTATATCACCATAACGGTTATGAGTGAACCGAAATCAATCCTGTAACCTGAACCGAACCTGCACTGTAGTTACGAGGTTTTGATGTTTACTGAATAAGAGGCGCGCTGTCGTTTTCTTTTCTTACCTGAGCTCAGCTCCTTGCTGTTTGAATGTACATCGACGACACGCGGGAATTGTATGACTTGTATCCAGAAACACTTGACTGAAGCCCCTTTTCATCGCCAAACCGCTCTGAGTCAACTTGCCTGTTTTTGCCTTTTCGTCCCTCACGGGGCGCCATCAGCGACACGCCGCCGCCTGTCAGCACGTGCGCTTTTTAGCCGTAGGGAACGAGGGAATTTTTCGAGGAAGAATCTGTCTCTGCAGAATGCATCATGGCAAAAAAAAAAAAAAANAAAAAAAAAAAAAAAGTATGCAATCACAATCCATAAGTCAAAATACTGTGCAGCACTATTATGTTTCAAGTTTTTTTTTTTCTTTTCTAAAAGTGTTTGTCCTGATATTTTTGTATTAAAAAGTAACCAGACTCTGAGTTTGGGCACATTGTGGTGTGGTGTATGTGGCATATCTAACTGGTGGAGAGTGTGAGTGCATGAATGTGTGTGTGTGTGTGTGTGTGTGTGTGTAGGGAGTTCTCCTTTAAACAAGAAGCATGTTTTATACATATGAATATACACAGTAGATATTTTACATGCCATACAGTGCACATTATATTATTTATACGATTTTGTCCACTTTGTATTTAAGGGCGCTACATCCAGATTGCATGTTTGCTATCAAACAGCTCTATAATCATCATCATCATCATCATCATCATTTTATCAATAAAGATGTGGATGTGCTTTTGGTTTGGACTATCTTTGTGTCTTTAAATGAAATCCAAGATTTAATATATATATTTTTTGAACCTCCACCAAAGTTTTTTGTTAACTTTGACTGACTTTTTTTTTTTGTTTTTTTTTTTTGCACAAAATCACCACAACGGGAGCAGCTTAGTTTTGGTTTATTAAAATAGTTCAGAAAAGAACTTTACATTTATAAAAGCTGTTCAAAATACAGTATTTCTGATCCTGAGCAGGAAGATCTGGTTCAAACGTGAGTGAAGTTGGTCCCACAACTAAGGCGAAACTCCAGGAAATTGTTAAAAAAATTTTCCTTTGTGCTGTCATCTATTTGTGCTGCTACAGCTTTTTTTGTTTTGTTTTTTTAAATATTAAAAGTTTTATGTTATAATTATATAACCATAGCAGCACAAACAAGACTATTTTCCCGGGCCAACTTCACTCAGGTGTTCAACACCTCATATATAATCAGTCTGTTACATCCAAGTACATTTATTTATTTTTTCCTCATATCAAAAATTATTGGTCACCTTTTCAATATAAATGAAGTTATAACAGGTTGTCAGTTGCTGGAATGTTACACAGAAATGTGTGGGTGCAATAATGAAGTAAAAACAATACAAAATCACATCAGAAACCATTTTCATAGATATTACCTGTCATGTTTGTTAGTTTGTGCAGGCCATGCTTAAAATAATAAGCCAGTAATACCTTCTTTAAATACTTTGAAATGTACTGTAGGGAAATGTTTGATGTTAGTATCCAACATCAAAGCCTTAGTCGTCTTTCTTGGAGCTGCTGTGTCTTTGGTAGTAGATCACGGTGAGCAGCACCCACAGGTTCAGCAGAGTTATGATGATGAAACGCACCAGAACTGCAACAAAACAGAGATGCAACATAGTGACTGAGGTATCAACACAACTGGGTTTTTATTTTATATGTAGATACTAAGATTTTGTTTCTCGACAGGAATCACAAATGCCGATCGCTTGATGTACAAAGTAAAGGAGTCTTCAAGCCACAATGAAGAGCATTTATGCTGTAGTATGACTCCAAGCATGTGCATTTTTTTTTTCTCAAAGCATGAACACGGTTTTCATCTTTTCCATAAAGAAATCACAAGACGCTTCCCTCCTCTGAACCTTAACCCTACGAAGTCACGACTAATTAAAACACTTCCACATTTCATTCTGGAAAGTTGATTTTTTTACTTGATTTTCAAATTTGTTGCAATAAAAAAATATAATATATATATATATATATATAATTTCATTCTTTGGCCAAATATCTCCAAAACAATAATTTAAAAAATATGTAGATTTCTTTTTTAAATCTAGACTTTAAAAAAAATTACCTCAAAAAAATAAAATAAAATTAAATTTTAAAAAAGCTTGATTCTAGGGCATTCTTCCACTATGGATTGCCACGTGATAAATTTTTAGTGAGTCCTTGACACTCGGTGGAATATCGTGTTTCTAGGTGTTTTAAAGTTAAATAAGCATGTTCAGAAGTAAAGGACGAGTCAAAAATGAAACTTTAAGAGCAGTTAATTACCTTTAGGTTTGTCTTACTGGATATATTTCTACAGCATCAACCTCAAGTTTGCAACTCAGACAAATACTCAACATGCATACTCCCTATACATTACACTATAAAAATGCATGAAAAAGGAAAAAGCATCATATGTCCCCTTTAGGAAACAAACTTTTTAATAATGTCTCTCATTCAAATATCTTATCGGAGCCACATGTTCTAAGTTGGTGCTGCAGACTCACCCTGCATGTCTCCGGTAGTCACGGTGGTGGTGTAAATCCGTGCTGAAACAAACAGGAGCCAAGTAAATGACATCATCATCATCATCATCATCATTTTCCCAGAGAACATCAAATAACTTAACTAATGGATCCTTGCTAATTTGCTTCATCAAAAGCCACAGGAGTTAAAAAAATTTTCACATGATGCAGTTAAAACATTTGTAAATGCAATATAAATGCTTAAACTTATATTAATGGATATTCTAGGTTTTAATTGATAACCAGAAATTAGCTGATGTTGATGAATTCAGTCCACGCTTTCAGACATGCGCCCTGTTCTGTTAATTTGCTGGCAATTTAACACTTCAGCCTCATGTCTGAAAAGTACTTTTCTGTAAAAGCAGCGCTGGCTATTTTGACATTCCCATAACATTTCCTTCATGGTACCAGTGTGAACAGATGTAGTCATGTTGCCTGAAAAGGCACATGCGCCATATTACAGCACTCTGATGCACGCAGACCAATCATGCGAGACCAGGAAGTGACATTTCATTTTTAAAATTCCATATCTAGATCACACATCTTTTTGGAGCAACAGAAATTGGTCTGACGCGGAAATTAAATAACTGCTTTCTGACTGCGCAGAAGATGAGCGGACGGCTAACATTTTGATTAACATATACTTGAAAAATATTAAGAGCCCACCCGCTCAATAATTTGACTTTCTGATATGAATATATATTTAATTTGGGCCCTTGTCTTTCTGTCTGTTGCACCCTGTCTTATTGCAGCTGGTTTCTTTATGTTGTATATATCTAAGTCTATATTTTAAGATGTTTGATTTATTATTTTATTATACACATGACAATATAATAAAGAAAACAAAAAAGTAAACAAATAAAACAAGTAGTATAAAGTATAACTTATTAATTCCCACCCACTTCATATTTGTGCAACTCATCTCTTATTGTTTCTCGCTTGTTTCATTCTATTTACAAGCATAAAGCTTAAGTACAGATATCAACAAAGATTTACCTATAAATAAATATAAGCATATGTTTCCAAACAACCGTATATTCATGTGCAGTTTTATATTATTTACACATCTACATATATCAAATAAACAAAAAACAAAAAAGCACATCCTAAAAGAACAAAGGACACATTTACTATTCCATGCTACTATTTTTTATATATATTTTCTTAACTTGATTCATAGTTGTACTCTGTTGTTAGTAGTTGTTCATTATCTAAACCATTCTTTAGCATATGTTGCTATGTTGCTATGCTTTGATAACTTAGGTACATGCATGTAATACACAAAGCTTGATGTTATTGTTTTAAATTTGAAAAAAGAAAAGATGAGCAGACAGCTAAAGGGCTGTAAACAAATCTCTCGCCTCATGCATTATACGTAACTTCCTGCCAGATGCTAAATACCATGCAAGAATTTAACCGTGAATTTCACCAAATTTTACCGTGCAAGAATCGTTCCATAAATCCTGACATGTTTGAAAAGAGCATTTACGACACTTTACCATAAATATCTGAATGGCCAAAGGTAACGAGGCAGCAATTTAACAGATTCCACGTCTGAAAGGGGCTTAATATTTGTTTAATTAATTTAAAATGTAAGTACAAAATACCAGATTTTCCTGTGCAAAGCTGCGAGTCCAAGATAATTAATGATCAATGTATGACACTCACCCATACAGGTGTAGGTAGCCATAGCCCAGGTGAGAGCGCTAACCTGGCCAGCGTCCTTAGACTTCCACAGACACTGCAGCTGTGCAAACTTACTGGCTGCACTGATGAATGTGCAAAAACTCTAAAGAACAGACAGTATGAAGCACAGCAGGTTATTTTACATTCACGTCAATCAAAAATCCAAGGATGGAAAACTGTTCTTTGAGACTCTTAGTGCAGCTCAACACATTGTGCAAAAAAGTGCAAATGCAAAAATTACCTGAAGACAAACGTTTAGATATTGTAATATGTAATACTGAAAGTAACATTTGTGATAAATGTCTTGAATAAGAGTTTTTTTTCTCCTTGGATTTTTAAACAGTGTGCTGATCTCTCTTTTGCTGCCAAGATTCTCATAGCTAAATATGAATGAGTTAAAAGTGCAAAATAGTTTTGTAGCATGTAGAAGAAACAGATGCTGTCAGGTAACTCTTAATGAGCAACTCCCTCTTACTCATATGCAATTTAAAACACTTTCAACTCATTAAAAGAAGTTCATTTAGCTCTAAGAAGGTGTAGGTGTATGGATAACTTTTCCTCATCTCTACCTCATTACTCTTGACTGATTAGATGTCATGTTTTTTTTTTTGCTTATTTTGTGACATACGGTGATTTATGACTGAAGTTAAAGTGGAGTTATTACCATCACCAAATCTATGATCCACTTCTGCACAGTGAGGAGCCTCCAACCCCCGACAAACCTGAACACGTTACATTAAAGCAAAAAGACATGAAATGAACACATCGGCTCATTGATTTGGTTTAAAACTGAATGTTTAGGANTTAAAGCAAAAAGACATGAAATGAACACATCGGCTCATTGATTTGGTTTAAAACTGAATGTTTAGGAAGTGGAAGGATACAGCAGCGTGTAGATGAGGCTCTGCTGCAGGCTGCCATTGTAGTGAAGAATCAGGAGCAGGAGAATGACGTCTGAGAAAAGAGGACAAGTTATAGCACATAACAAAAATGATCCAATGATGCATTTGAACACATCAGTGATGTCTGCTGGGGTCAATAAGTGTTTCAGTTCTCTCAGCATCAGAACTGATCCCTGTGATCCAGTCAGGAATGATCATTCCCAGTACATCCTGCCCATGGATTCATCTGCCTGCTACCAGGCAGCGTAGCATTTGTTGCATCCAACAAATGCTACATTCATATTACAGGCTGAAATGGTCCAGATCTATTATTATTATTATTATTATTATTATTATTATTTTTGCCTACATGTGACACATTTGATTTTTTTAATGAACAATATGGACAAACTAAATCAGATTTTTTTTTTAAATATCAGATTTGAGCCACTTGCATATGTGGTGCTAAATCTGATTCTTATCTGATCTCTGGCGATGTGATCACTGTGTGAATGCTCAGATCAGAATTCATGTGTTTTTGGGTTTTTTTTTTTTTTTTNGGGTTTTTTTTTTTTTTTTGTATTTGTATGAAATTTGAGGGACAGATTGATCATGTCGAGAGGAAGAAATGATTCAGTTTTGGAGGGTCATATTCCTGTTCCAGGATCCAACAGAAGTTTTTACAGTATAGTCAATGCTCATGAGCTGATTTAAATGATTGGCTAATTTTTTAACAAACAGAAAATCTGCTTATTTTGGTCGTGATCCAGATCATATTCTGGTTTTTGGGTGATAAATGCTGGTTTTTTTTTTTTTTTATAGCCTTGGTGGAGGTATGTGGTCTCAGAGTGCCTCCTTGTTGGCTATTAGACAAGATAAGGCTCTGAAGTAAAGAAACTCACCTTGAGCAATGAGGATTGGATATTCCAGGTATGTTGGAGGTGGGTAGTCGTAGTACATCTGGTAGGTTACAAAAACAACAAATCTGTAATAGAGACGGTCATTTTATTGAATTATAATGATCACTATTAACTAAGATAAACCACATGAAGAATGTTTAAGCTTCGACAAATAGTTTAAAATGGGACAAACAGTGGAAGTCACTTTTTAATCCACTCATTAATGGGAGCAGCTTAACTAAACATGATGAACCAACAGTGAACACCCAACTAAAAGGCTATTTTAGTCATTTAGAACAATAGATTCAGTTGAACAGGCCAATTAGATCAGAGATCTGACAGAAACAAGTGGACATAATGTGACATAATAGAAGGCAAAGTCATTTTAATTTCTTGGTAAAAGCTGTCTTCTCCTGAGATTATATTTCCTGGCAGAAAAATACATTGTCTTCCATGCAGCTCTGTGTTGGATCAGTTAAATAAAGTTACTTAAACAAAAAAAAAAAAACCTATTGGACATCTTGTTTGCTGTGATGGATTACTTATCTCAAGTGTGTATCAAGTCTACAAGTATTTTAACAGCGTACTGGAATGAACTGAAACCAATGGCAGTCTGGAAGAGAGGGAAAATAAATCTAAATATACCACTCTAGTAGTATTTTTTTTGGGAAATGTTGGTAATGTAACGTGTACTTGTAGTATTTAATGGGCTCAAACATGCAAAAATCACCAGTTTGCTCCTTTAATTTTTATGCATACATCTGATACAGTGCAGTTATAGGGTTAACTGTTTCACTGAAACACACACAATGACTTTTTTTCATTCATCTGTCATCATGTAGGAACACAGCAGCGACATTTAGGTCAGTCAGGCTCCTGCAGGCAAGAGACACTGATCATTTATTCATCTTTGAAGACACAACGCTGCTAATTTGCTCAATTAAAATGATGCTACCAGGTATAACAGTTTTTTAGAGAACACGTCACTAATCCAGTGTATTCCAGATCTGAATATGAAGTCAGATTTTGATTTAAAAAAAAAAAAAAAAAAAAAAAAATTCCAGTGTGTGCCTCACACACAAGAACGAGAGCCCTGTTTTGCACTAATTTTGCATGGAATTTACAAGAAAAAAAAAAAGTTCTGAGGCCAAATTCGACAGTACCCACCCTGTTATAGTTTATAATTCCGTTTAACAGACAATGCAAAACCCCACTGAGTGAATCACAGCCTGGAGACAAAATCCACTCCTCATATATGAAAAATAACCTGGAAAAAACAAAACAAAACACTTTTTATACTATCATCCTATTTTCGAGATATTCACCTTCTAACGGCGGATCTCATCACACTTCGCTCAAATTTAATCTCCCCCACCAAAGGCAAAACGTGACATATGGAGGATGGTGGATCGACTAAAAGTTAACGTTTAACTAAAATAAGAGAAGGTTGACGGCTCAGATTTATACCGATTTTACCAAAAGACATTAGAGAATTAGTAGTAGTCTTTAGTTGTGTTTTAGAATATGTAGTTTTTATTTACGACTAAAACTACAACGAATTATATGATTTTCTGAAGGGAGATTGGCGGTGGGATNGTTTTTATTTACGACTAAAACTACAACGAATTATATGATTTTCTGAAGGGAGATTGGCGGTGGGATCCGCAGCTAAAATGGGTAGAAAATCAGGAAGAAAAGACGGTTTTTCATTGGATGACGGAACTTTTTATGTCTTACACATCCGCGCAAAGTAACATAAAATGGCAAATTTAAAAAAAATCTCTTTATGTTGTAGATGGATCAACTTTAATTTATGCACAATTAAATAGAATCATACCCGATCAGCTCTAGCAGAAGGCTGTTGAGGCTGACTCCTTTCGATGATTTGGCTCGAATCAGTACAAAGATCTGCGGGAATTNTTAAAAAAAAAAAAAAAAAAAATGAACTGTCGAATTTTACTGTTTTCTGTCAAAATTAGCAGCCAGATGCTGCCAGCGCAAGCGTTCATGAGTTAGAAAAGTCTTCCGCTCAAATATTTCAAAACAAAAGTAACTATACCCAAACCTGGATGTATCCAAAATACTAAACTAAAATTAATGTGAGTCATAAGCTGCAAGACTTCATTAGACATCTAAATAAAATTGTCAAACTGTGCCTTTTACAGAAGGCAATTTGTCGTGATTTGACACTGTACGAAGATAGAACATCAAACTACCTAAATCTGATACTGTAATGCATTGTTAGCATTGTAATTAATTAGACAGACTGCTTTTCCATGTCATAGATAGATAGATAGATAGATAGATAGATAGATAGATAGATAGTTTTATATATGCAATAGAATCTCTATTTCCGCTATTGTTCTATTAACTTGACCTAGTTTCCTGTCAGCCGGCATCAAGTGTCATTTCCGCATACATCCTGCTCTAAACGCTGATTGGCTCGTTCAGTCACCACACTATTGTACTTGAAGCCCTCATTTTAGTTCAAAGCAGCTTTCCTTTCAGCATACCTTTGAAGCTTTATTAAGTTAAAATTAAAAAAAAAAAAAAAAANAAAAAAAAAAAAAAAAACAGCTTAAAAACGTTTTCATCCCCTTTTTCAGATTCTGCTCATATATATTACAAATGTGATATGATACAGCATATGATCTATGATAGAGTTCTGTGAACATGTACCCCCTTACTGATTTTTTCTATTTTTGCATATTTGTCACACTTGTCAGCGCTTCAAACAAAATGTAACATAAGACAGACACAAACACACAAAATAAACACAAAATACATTTTTTAAATGATCGTTTCATTTATTGAAGAAAAAAAGATATCTAATACCTATATCACCCACGTGCAAAAGGTAACTGCCCCCGAAACTTAAAAACTAGTTGCGCCACCTTTAGCACTAATAACTGCAACCAGATGCTTCTGATAACTGGAGATAAGTCTTTCATATCACTGTGGAGAAATCCCACATCGTCACACTGCCATAGCTTTCTAAATCAAATGTTCAGGTGATGCGCCCACCTTAAAATTAAATGTGTCACCTGCTAACATGTACATCTGAATGTAGACGTGATAGTTGTTTGTAATTTTTCCAAAAAAGCCATCTTCTCCTGGACTACGTTCCCTGGTGGAGACATAAATGTACACAGCATGTATTTTACATGCTATACAGTGCACATTATATTATTTATACTGTACAACTTTGTATTTAAGGGCGCTACATCCAGATAGCATGTTTGCTACCAAACAGCTCTAATAATTACAATAATAATAATCATTTCATCAATGAAGATGTGGATGTGCTTATTGGTTTGGACTATCTTTGTGCCTTTACATGAAATGTACTCAGCTTTAAAATATATTTTTTTGAAATTTTGGCACTTTTTTTTTTTCAATGCACAACATTAAAATCACCACAACATAGAAAGCTCATATTTGGCTTATCAAAATAACTCAAAAAAGAACGTTACATTTATAAAAGCTATTCAAAATACAGTATTTCTGATCCTGAGTCAGAAGATCTCTTTCAACACCTCATATATAATTGGTCTGTAATGTCCATTAACATTTTTTTTTCCTCGTATGAAAAAATTGTTGGTCACTGATTCAATACAAATGAGGTATAGCACAATGTTACTGGAATGTTACAAATGTTATGATTTCAATGTCATTAAGTTGTAATAATGAGGTAAAAAAAAACCCAATATAAAATCATATTAGAAACCATTATTAACAGTATTTCATAGGTTGCTTGTGTAACCGATATTACCTGTCAGGATTGTTTACTTTCTGTACAGGGAATGGACAAAATAAGCCAGTAATAGCTCTGATTACACAGCTAGAAGACTTTGGAAAGTACTGTAGGAAAATAAACCAGTTAGGCCAGTTCTTATCCAACATCAAAGCCTTAATCGTCTTTCTTGGAGCTGCTGCGTCTTTGGTAGTAGATCACGGTGAGCAGCACCCACAGGTTCAGCAAAATCATGATGATGAAAGACACCAGAACTAGACCAGGGGGAGGGAGGGAGGGAGGGAGGGAGGGAGAGAGAGAGAGAGAGAGAGAGAGAGAATTCATTGGATTAAACATGGTTACTGAGCAATCAACTCAAAGCTGAATTTTAGATATGTAATACAGCTGACGGTTTCACCCTTTCCAGCATCAGCTTCCATAAACAAACACTGATCACGTGAAGTACGATGTAAAAACCACAATGAGATAATGTGTTAGTAGGTTGGGAGGAGAGATGGAGACATAATTCCTTCCCTGTTCTGGACCGAAATGATCCCAGACTTTTCCTGGCCTTGATGTAGTGTTTTTGAATTATACATTGATATATATTTTTGTCTTTTTATAACTTTTATCTACTGGATTTTTAAAATTGTAACTTAAATGTATTTTATTATAGTTCTGTTTTAAGATAAGACCTTTTATCTTGTCCGCTGCTGGTTTTTAATGTGAATTACTGGTTTGATTTTTTCTTTTATGTGTGAATTATTGGTCTTAGCCAAATTATCTACTGTGGCAGCTACTTCCCAAATGGTGAGGGGACACAAGAAATGTCATTTCCATTTTATGATGAATAAACTTAAACTTGAACTTGAACCTGAATCTGATGTCTCGCCCCTTCCCTCCTCATATATGCCGGGTTGGTTTGGGGAAACACCATTGCACCGATGTTAGAGATGACAATTTCTGCACACAGGATCGATATTTTTCGAAGCTGTTCGAGACTTCCAGTTTTGAAGCAGGGTCTACGACACTGTCTCGAAACATCAGTCACGTGACCACCATTCAAGCTTTCCAGCATTCTAGAGTTTCTGCCAGCAGGCTGTGCACAACCAATGTCTCAAAACATTTCGAAACAACGTGTGTTTCAAATGTATCGAAACTGTTTTGAAGATTCGAAATTGCCATCCCTCCCGATGTTTGAGCAGCACTGTAAACAGCAGACAAATGATGCGTTCAGGGAAGATTTCTCCACTTTGACATAAATGGCCTCTTTCATGTCATCCATCCTCTCTAAAACATGAACCTGATTTCCACGATGGAGCTAAACTACTGCGTGTGGGTGTGTCTGCCTTTTGGAAATAAATGCTGCTAACCGTTCCTGCTACAGTTAGAACTAAAGAAGCCTTTTGGATGAACGGTAAAACGTCTTCAAATTATTTTTTTCCCATTTTTTTTTCCCGGTTTTTCCAGTTCAGTGACTCAACTTCAACCTTTGAGCCGATATATTCTCTATTTTGCAATTAAGGCAAAAAAATGCAGACTAAGCAACACTGACAGGATTAATAGGATTTTGTCGGTTGCTGAGTATTCATGATTTGCTGCTTAATCATTTTACGAGAGGAAGCACGGCAGATTGTAAGCTGACGGATTGTCTTGCAATTGAGTTACAACTGCAAAATGTAGGTCTGCAAGTATACCGACATGGATTTACGCCAACTTATGATTTCAAGTTGTTTAGGTGATGTCTGAAAAAAGCCTTAGTCAGACTACAGTTGAAGTTTTTCCATGTGTATAAATGTGCTGTGTGAGTGTGTGCAGTGCTGCAGCACCAAGGGACAGTAAAAGTGGATTAAAGTGTTTTTACATATTGCAAAGGTTTTAAAAATCGACTCCTAAATGAAAATAAGACTATCAAAATCTGTTATGTATGCCTTTCATCATGATAACTGTGATGAGTTATTTAAAAACAAAAGCAAACCTTTTAATAAGGTCCTTCTGTTTAAGGTCAGCCTCTGAAATAGAACAGTGAAATTCTTATCTGACTCACTCTGCATGTCTCCAGTCATCACTGTGGTGGTGTAAATCCGTGCTGAAACAAATAAGAAGCCAAGTTATTAACATCCTCATTTTTTTTTTTTTTTTTTTTTTTTTTTAGAGAATACAGTCAAGCCCATAAATATTTGGACATTGACAAAGTTATTATTTTAGCTGTCTATCACAGCATATTGGAGTTGAAAGCAAATAATGAATATGACCTCAAAGTGTAGACTTTAAGCTTTAATTTGCTTTAAAGGACCATATCATCCGTTTTGCATGTTTGAGCCTAATATATTCAGTTTTCATAAATGTAATGTTACTGACAGTCATTTCCCAAAACATACTACTGGAACAGTGAATTAAAAATGTTTTTCCTACCTTCCAGACTGTCACTGGTTTCAGTTCATTCTGGTACGCTATTAAAATCAACTTGTTGATACTTGAAACGTTCTTGGGATAGGTAATCCATCACCGTGAACAAGATGTATATTAATGTTTTTCAGGTTTTTTTGAAGTTACATAATTTTAGCATTTAAGTGCAACAAAAAGCGCGGAGTGAATGTATGCCTCCACCGGGGAATATAGTCCCAAAAGAAGACCTGCGTTTATCAAAAAATTTAAATGACCATGACTTCATAATTTTGCGTAACTATTAGCAGGTGAAACATCAGTTTTTAAGGTGGGTGTATCACTTGAATATTTGATTTTGAAAGATGAAGAGAGTTTGAAAAAAAGGAAAGCTGAAATATGGTTTTATCCTTTGAGAAATGATTGTCAGTAACCTTACGTGTATGAAAATTGAATATATTAGGCTCAAACATGCAAAATGGGTGATATGGTCCTTTAACTGCTGCAAATCAGAGGAATGGTATAAGAACCACTTAGAAATTAATCTAGTAACTAAAACAGAGCAGCTCTGAGTGCACTGATCAGCTGTGTGACATCATCAATAAGTGACGAGGTTCAGAGCGAGGACATTTCATTTCCCTTAAATCATCATTCCTCAGTTCCCCTGTCCTCACGTCTTTTCCTCGGGACGAAGACTCAAGGAAAAGACACGAGTGAGAAAATGTGGAAACGAATAAGAGCTTTGGAACACACCCCATGTTTTTATTTGTACAAAAAACGCAATGTGCACGACACTCACCCATACAGGTGTAGGTAGCCATAGCCCAGGTGAGGGAGCTAACCTGGCCAGCGTCCTTAGACCTCCACAGACACTGCAGCTGTGCAAACTTACTGGCTGCACTGATGAATGTGCAAAAACTCTAAAGAACAGACAGTATGAAGCACAGCAGGTTATTTTACATTCACATCATCAGAAAGCATTCCTGTGCTGCAAAAACAAAGTGACAAATGGTGATTTATGACTGAAGTTAAAGTGGAGTTATTACCATCGCTAAATCTATGATCCACTTCTGCACAGTGAGGAGCCTCCAACCCCCAACAAACCTGAACACGTTAGGTTAAAGCAAAAAGACATGAAATGAACACATCGGCTCATTGATTTGGTTTAAAACTGAATGTTTAGGAAGTGGAAGGATACAGCAGCGTGTAGATGAGGCTCTGCTGCAGGCTGCCATTGTAGTGAAGAATCAGGAGCAGGAGAATGACGTCTGAGAAAAGAGGACAAGTTATAGCACATAACAAAAATGATCCAATGATGCATTTGAACACATCAGTGATGTCTGCTGGGGTCAATAAGTGTTTCAGTTCTCTCAGCATCAGAACTGATCCCTGTGATCCAGTCAGGAATGATCATTCCCAGTACATCCTGCCCATGGATTCATCTGCCTGCTACCAGACAGCGTAGGATTTGTTGCATCCAACAAATGCTACATTCATATTACAGGCTGAAATGGTCCAGATCTTTTTTTTTTTTTTTTTTNTTTTTTTTTTTTTTTTATGAGCAATATGAACAAACCAAATTAGATTTTTTTTTAAATATCAGATATGAGCAACTTGCATATGTGGTCCTAGATCTGATTCATGTCTGAACCCTGGCGATGTGACCACTGTGTGAACGCTCAGATCAGAGTTCATGTGTTGGTTTTTAATTTGGATGAAAATTGGGGTACATAAACAATGTCAAGTGGAAGATGTGATTAAATTCTGGAGGTGATCCGAATCATGGATCTAGGATCTAGGATCCAAAAGAAGTTTTTCCAGTATAAAATCAATGCTAATGACCCAATTTCAATAAAATTTAGCATGATGGCTCATTTTTAATCAAAGGAAGTGGTCGTGATCCAGATCATATTCTGGTTTTTGGGTGATAAATGCTGAGGTTATTTATTTATTTATTTATTTTTATAGCCTTGGTGGAGGTATGTGGTCTCAGAGTGCCTCCTTGTTGGCTATTAGACAAGGTAAGGCTCTGAAGTAAAGAAACTCACCTTGAGCAATGAGGATTGGATATTCCAGGTATGTTGGAGGTGGGTAGTCGTAGTACATCTGGTAGGTTACAAAAACAATGTATCTGTAACACAGACGGTCATTTTATTGAATTGTAATGATCAGTATTAACTAAGACACATGAAGAATGTTTAAGCTTCAACAAATAGTTAAAACTGGGACAAACAGTGGAAGTCACTTTTTAATCCACTCATTAATGGGTATCAGTTTAGCTAAACATGATGAACTAACAATGAACACCCAACTAAAAGGCTGTTTTAGTCGTTTAGAACAATATTCAATTAAACAGGGCAGGCCAATTAGATCAGCGATCTGACAGAAACAAGTGGACATAATGTGACATAAATAATAACAAAAACAACTGAGGCCAAATCCGACGTCTTCATGTACTTCAGTACTGCATCCACCCACTTTTAGTTTAGAATTTCAGTTTAACAAACAAATCAAAACCCCGCTGAGTGAATCACAGCCTGAAGATAAAATCTACTCCTCTTCTATGAGAAATAACCCGGAAAAAACAGACACCTTTCATCCAATTTTCCACTCGAGATATTCACCTTCTAACAGCGGATCTCATCACGCTTCGCTCAAATTTAATCTCACCCACCAAAGGCAAAACGTGACATATGGAGGATGGTGGATCGACTAAAAGTTAAAGTTTAAGTAAAATAAGAGAAGGTTGACGGCTCAGATTTGTACCGATTTTACCAAAAGACATTGCAGAATTAGTAGTAGTCTTTAGTTATGTTTTAGAATAAGTGGTTTTTATTTACGACTAAAACTACAACGAATTATATGATTTTCTGAAGGGAGATTGGCGGTGGGATNGTTTTTATTTACGACTAAAACTACAACGAATTATATGATTTTCTGAAGGGAGATTGGCGGTGGGATCTGCAGCTAAAGTGGGTATGAAATCAGGAAGAAAAGATGGTTTTTCATTGCATGACGGAATTTTTTATGTCTTACACACCCGCGCAAAGTAACATAAAATGGCAAATTTAAAAAAAAATCCCTTTATGTTGTGGATGGATCAACTTTAATTTATGCACAATTAAACAGAATCTTACCCGATCAGCTCTAGCAGAAGGCTGTTGAGGCTGACTCCTTTCGATGATTTGGCTCGAATCAGTNTTACCCGATCAGCTCTAGCAGAAGGCTGTTGAGGCTGACTCCTTTCGATGATTTGGCTCGAATCAGTACAAAGATCTGCGGGAATTTCAGCACCATGCACACAAACAGTGTGCTGAAATTAGCTACGTGTAATAAAGCATCCGACTGCATGTCTGTCAACAATAATAAATAAATAAATAAATAAAAAAATTTTTAAATGAACTTTAGACTGACGGATTTCAGTATTTGCTGTCAAAACTAGCTGCCATATGCTGCCAGCGCAAGCGTTCAGGAGTTAGAAAACGCTTCCGCTCAAACGTTTCAAAACAAAAGTGACTATACCCGCACTTTCATGTGTCTAATATACAGTACTAAACTAAAAATAATTTGCAGATGATCTGCAAGACTTAGAATTAGACATCCAAATAAAATCGATAAATAAAAATAAATACATTAATAAAACTAACCCTTGTAAAGAAGGTTATTCATCATGATTTGACACTGTACGATTACTAATGCAACATCAAATTAATATCTGATATACTAATGTGTTGTTAGCAATGTATTTAGATAGATAGATAGATAGATAGATAGATAGATAGATAGATAGATAGATAGATATAGTTTTATACATNTAGATAGATAGATAGATAGATAGATAGATAGATAGATAGATAGATAGATAGATATAGTTTTATACATACAATAGAATTTCTATGTCCGCTATTAATCTGTTAACTTAACGCAGTTTCCTGTCACTTCCGCATACATCCTGCTCTAAACGCTGATTGGCTCGTTGATCAGTCACCATGTATTTGAAGCCCGCATTTAGGTTCATAGTGAATTTTCTCCTTCAGGTTGTCTTTTAAGCTTTATTATGTTACAATTCAAAAAAATATTTTTAAACTTTTAGCTTGAAAAAAAAGTATTTTGAACTTTTCCATCCCTTTTTTCAGATTCTGCTAATAATTACTATGTGTGTATGTGTGTGTGTGTGTGTGTGTGTGTGTGTACTGTATATGCTTGTAAACACTTTNACTATGTGTGTATGTGTGTGTGTGTGTGTGTGTGTGTGTGTACTGTATATGCTTGTAAACACTTTCAACTCATTAATCAAGAAGTTAATTTAGCACTAAGAAGGTGTAGGTGTGTGTGGATAACTTTATGTTCTCATCTCTACCTCATTACTCTTGACTGATTAGATATAATTTGTTTTGCTTATTTTGTGACATACGGTGATTTATGACTTAAGTGGAGTTATTACCATAGACAAATGATCCACTTATGCAGAGTGAAGAGCCTCCAACCCCCGACAAACCTGAACACATTACATTAAAGCAGTAAGACATGAAATGAAGACATCGACAGAGGCTAGAGGGTCATTGATTTGGTTTAAAACTGAACGTTTAGGAAGTGAAACTGCTGTGGAAGGATACAGCAGCGTGTAGATGATCTCTGCTGCTGGCTACCATTGTAGTGAAGAATCAGGAGCGGCAGAATGACATCTGAGAAAAGAGGACAAGATATAGCACACTGGCTGGGGAGTAAATAATAAAAATGATTTACATGTCACAGAGCTTAATTTTATTATTTTAAGGTGTAACAAGTCATTTTTGACTGTCTCTAGGACTCTGATCACTTGTTGAGGTTGTTGAGCTGCACTAATCAGGAAATGCCTACAAGAAAACAGCTAAATGTTTTTGAAAATGCCCATTTCCACTATCGGTGCAATAATTATTTTAAAGCAAATGGAGATGTTCAGAATCAGCCTGGAAGAGGACATGTCTATATTATCCCTACGCACAGTGAGGAAGACCGTTCAAGTGGCCAAATAATTGATCACAGCTGGAGAACTTTGGACATTAGTTGATCAGACTCCATTATCACAAGTTGTTTGGGAAGGTTTCCAGAAAAATAAAAGCCTCTGCTGTTATCAAACAACAAACTCAAACACCTACAGTTTGCCAAATGTTACTGGAACTTCCAATGGGACTGAGTTCTATGGTGAGAAGAGGCAAAAATAGAGCTTTTTGGCAACAAACAGCAGAGGTGGGTTTAGCGTAGGCATGCAGAAAAGCATTTCATCCCCGCTGTAAAGTATGGTGGCGGATCTTTGATGTCATGGAGCTGTTTTTATGCCAAAGGCCCTGGACTACTTGATAGTATACATGGTATCATGGACTCCATCAAGGATCAGCAGATATTAAATCAAAACCTGACTGCCTCTGTCAGGAAGCTTAAACTGAGCCGTGGTTGGCTCTTCCAGCAGGGCAATGATCCAAAGCAAAACCTCAAAAGCAACAGAAATGCTTCAGTGACCAAAAAAAAATTAAGGTTTTGCCACGGCTGTCGTCCCAATCTCTGGCCTAAACCCCACTGAAACCCTGTGGGATGAGCTGAAGAGGAGAATCCACAAGCATGGAGCTGGAAATCTGAAGGATGTAGAGAGATTCTGTATGGAGGAATGGTCTCATATCCCTCACCACATGTTCTAAACCTCATTAAGCACGATAGGAGAAAACTCAGAGGTGTTATCTTGGCAGGGGGCTGCAAATACTTATGAACATCTACATCTGACAAAAAATCATGATAATAATACTAACAATACTTTGATTAAAGATTATATTTTTGTTCATATTTTGAATGAAAGGTCAAGAGGAAAAACAATAGACTTTTTTTTTTTTTTTACCCCACACAGCTCATTTGCTTTTATTTACCAAGGGTACCAATATTAGTGGAGGGCGCAGTATGTTCACATCATGCAAGTTTGAACAGTCACCCTTATTCATTCAAAGGCAGTAGTTCCTCCAAAAGTTTACTGGCATGTATTGATGATTTAAATGCGGTTTTGTTATAGGCTTAAACAAAATGTCAGGTTTACAGTTCTGCTGTTGAAAATATAAAATTTGTTGATGTCATTAAAATTAAAGACAAAAAATTGTGGTATAAAACTTAAACAAAAATCCCATCATATCATTATTGTTCAGTTAAAAATAAATATAAGGATTACATATTTGTCTATGGACTGAAAAAAAATGAGCTCAAACTTATAAAACCCTTCCAAAACCTTTGGATTGTGTCAAATATATTTTGAATGTACGTCCCTGATTTTTTTTTAAAGCTGACATTTAGTTTTTCATCCAACAGTGATGTGCAACTTTCACCGCAGGTTTGTAAACTCCCCCCCCAAAAAAACAAGGAAAAGAAATACAGAGATCATGACTTAATTTATAACAAAAATAAAAATGGTGACTTATATTGAATCTCATTTTATAGATGCCACAACAGTACAAAACCCTGAGATATGCTTTCTCTGACATAAAACTACATCATGATTCTCCACCATGGAACGATACCTGATACTAGAAAATGCGTAAAGGTTATTTAGATATCGTAAAGTAAACCCAATTTAGCAGCAAAATAATTGTGCTCATAATAGCATCAATAATAACATTCACATGGTAAATTCTTATGAAGCTGAAAATTCAGATTTTTTTTAAACTCACTTTCAGGCCTGTATTCTTTTGTCAGCCCCTTCATGACTATTTAAAGGCACGCTGTCCTTTTCTTGACATTCAGTCTTCCAGACATGATCAGGTATCTGATTCGATGATCAAGTGTCTGATTAAAGATGAGATGCAGCTCAGGTGGCTGAATCCGATCTACCTGTGCCTTCTCCACACACCTGCCCGGGTCCTTACAGGTGCTTAAAGACACATTATCTTTGCACAAAGTAGACAATGATTGATGAATGACTAGTTCTGAATGCTCCCAGTTTTTTTTTTTTTTTTTTTTTTTTATGAAGATATGGCTTTTGTCATAAAATGTTTTGCTTGTCAGTCACTCTCTGTCATACTTAAAAACATAATATCAAATATTTCAATTCAAACAAGATAACCCCACATGAGAACAGCAGGTGCGGATAAAAAGAGGTGCAAAAGTTCAGACTCTTTCCCAGAGCAGCAGCTTAGAAGGGCATCATGTCTGGATCCCATTTGTGTTTGTAATGGCATCGAGACATCCTGTCCAGCCTGATCAGTTCCATCCCCAGCGGTGCGGACAGTCTGCTTCCAATCATCTGGCTGCTGGTGTTGGGGAAGTGATCAGAGAAGAGGGACGTGTGGCTGGGTAGAGGCTCCACTGGCTTCAGCTGTCCCTGCAAACACACAGAAGTCATTGTCAAATGTTCATAAATATTGCTATGTTATGTGCTATATTCTGTTATACTGATATTAAAGGATCATACCGCGATCGTGCATGTGTGAGCCCAGTATATACAATCATGTTACGTTATGTTACCATTTCCCAAAATATATTTACTTTAGCAGTAAATTTCAGAATTTCAGCTTTTCCTACTTCCATACTGCCATTGATTTCAGTTCGCTAGTAAAACCAACTTGAGATACATAATCCATCACAGCAAACAAGATTCCCCATTAGGTTTTTTTCTGAAGTAATTTTATTTAACCGATCCAACATACAAAGACAATGTATTTCTCTGCCGTGAAATACAGGCCCAGGAAAAAATGGTTTTTACCGAGAAATTAAATGACTGTGCCTTCTACAATTGTGCATAAGTATTAGAAGGCGCAAAACTGAATTTTAAGGAGGGTGTATCACCTGAACATTTGATTTCGAAAGATTAGGTGATTTGAAAAAATAACAGGGAAACTAAAATACGGTTTTATGTTTTAGAAATTGGTTGTCAGTAACGTAATGTGTATGCAGGTTGTATATTTTGGGCTCAAACATACAGGATCGCCAGTATGGTCCTTTAAACTCAGTATGTCATCAATGCTGATGTTTAATGCAGACTGATTAAGTGATACTGAAGTTCCAAAACTATATACACAACAAGCACTTCTGCATTAATAGAAGATGTAAAAGGACCTGAAAAACAGATTTTGTTCATGGTCCAAAATTAAATTGTGTTTTGGTTCAGATCTTGACCACAATCTGCTTGTTGAATATGTGGGGTCTCTACTGATGTAACTAAATGCCAGGTAATGAAGAACTTTAAAAGCTAACACAGTTTTGAAGTAAGTTCTGAAACAAACAGGTGTAGCGAAGCAAGAACAGATGAAATGTGACTCCATTTCTTGCAGCAGAGTTTTGTAGCTGGAAGCCTGTTGAAGTATTTTTGATTCTGCAACGTCAAATCTTTACAATGGCCAGAGAATTAAATTAAAAGGATGCGTCACAATAATATCAGGCTTCTTAAATGAACATAGTAAAGCAATGGGGAAAAAAACAAACCAAAGCAGCTAACTAACATTTTTACAAACGTTTTGCTCACCATTTGATTATAGTTCCTGAGAAAACCCCAATTCTTCTCCCTGTGGACCGAAATATTGGTTAAGTTTGCCGTTTCTATGGCCTATTGCTATGAGCACCATCATTCTGAATATGGACAATATAATGCTTTGACTCCAGTTTTTGTACAGTAACATAATAATAATAACCTGATTTGTTAACCTAATAATCAGATCTGGTAACCCAATCATTTTATTCGAAAATCTTGTCAGATGATGCAGCTTCTTATAAAATGTTATTCAAAGTCATATTCACCATTCCTCGACTCCTCTTGTCTCTAACTCCACAATCCTCCGCCACAGTTGGTCCTGTTTAACGGGATCACTCTTGTCGGTATTAGCGTCGGTCTTCTCGGTTGTCTGCACCGGCACAGCGCGACGTGTTGTGTCCGGAGGCTGGTGGCGTGTTAACGGCCCGGTCGCCTCGGATCGTTGCGGTAACCGATAACCCGCAGAAGATGTGCGCCTCATGCTGTTTAAATTAATTGTAACAGATTAGAACAAGAAATTAATTAAAGCATGCAGAAGTCTTGTTTGTGCAAATAATGACCAAGATTGCGGATTTTGCGTAGAAATCACAGCCTGAGTTTGTTTGAGCTTCTCCAAGGAAACAAGATTCAGACAATCAACAGGCTCCAACAGTGGTTCTCAAACTGTGGTATGTGTCCTACTATTGTTACTTAAAGCACCCCTTGATGGTAGGCCAGATACTGGGAATTTCTATAGAAAATCAATTGAAAACTGTGAAAATTGTAATTATATTTTATTGTTGTAAGGTGGAATGGCCATCTTGGCTGTTCTTATCTCACTTGCAAATTTCTGAAGATGAAAAACATATACCAATGTTGTATAATTAGATCCTGTTTTCTTCATTGTAAATATAGTTGCAAGTAATTGACAGTTTGTAAGTACTGTGAAAACTTGGAATTTAGAGCATTAGCTTTTTAATACATTGCATTATTAAAAATAAGGATGATGTCATTAATGCTTAAAAGAACATACCAGTGATCATGCATGTTTGAGCCCAATATATACAATCCACATGCATGTTACGTTACTGACAACCATTTCCCAAAATATACTTTAGCAGTAAATTTTATAATTTTTTTCCTACCTTCCAAACTGTCATTGGCTTCAGTTTATTCTAATATGCTAGTCAACTTGTAGAGGCTTGAAACACACTTGAGATACTTAATCCACCACATCAAACACAATGTTTATTAGGTTTTTTGTCGCAGTAACTTTATTTAACCAATCTAACATGAAGCTGCATGGAAGACAATGTACATCTCTGCCAGACATTGTCCCAGGAGAAGACGGTTTTTACCGAGAAATTAAAATGATTGTGCAGTCTACAATTATGCGTAAGTGTTAGAAGGTGAAACATTGAATTTTAAGGAGGGTATATCACCTGAACATTTGATTCTGAAAGATGAGGGGATTTAAAAAAAAATAACAGTAACATTAAAATACTCTTTTATGTTTTGTAAATTAGTTGTCAGTAATGTAATGTAAATGTAAGTGGTATATATTGCCTCAAACATGCATGATCGCTAGTATGGTCCTTTAATATCCATCAAATAATAAGTTTAGCTAGTTAAAGTTAAGTTCATGGGAGTAATTTATTCATCTACACCATTAACATGCAACTTTAGCAGTCCTAAGATAAATGCTACTCCAGCAGTATAGATAACAAATAGTGCCAAGTGTTGAGGACAGAATGAGGCCCTGGCTGCTGATTTGCACCCATACTTGATCCAGTGAGAATTCTTTCGTGTTGACCTCTCTCTAAGCGAAGGACAAAGTCTCAGAGAGGCAGCCAGCCAGGTGCTGAGGCTATTTAAGTTCAATAAATGCCAACATCCATCAATGGAGCCACACTGAATGTGCCCCATCTGAATGGGAAAGCATCAGGAAAAGCATCTAGTATCCACTTTGCTGCCCATGGGAAATCTGCTGAATGGGAGAATGGGAAATGTCCTAATGTGAGCTGAGGACATGTCCTCTGTGGCAGTGAGTGATCAGGGAGCTGTCAGCCTTTATGTACAGTCCAGTTATATTCAACATTGCTTGACAACTGAATACATTTTTTCTTTCATTAAGGTAATTTTTCAATCTTCAAACCCATGTAAGTCCAGTATAGAACAAAGCGATCTGGAAGAGCTCAAGCTTACAAAACCATGTTGAGTATTTCAAGCATGAAACATGCCTACCTACTGGTTTATGAATCCATCCATCCATGCACTCTCTATACCCACTTATCCTGTGCAGGGCTGTGGGTGAACTTGTCTCAGTGAGGTAGTGAGACAAGTGAGACACTCTGCCTCCCAGTGTTCTCCTCAGTGGACACTCAGTGGACACTGGGAGGCAGAGTACACCATGGACAGGTCATCACAGCACCTGCCACACAGATACAAATTCATTCAAGGTCACAAACACACCTACCATATTTGTAAACCAAAAAAAGCATAAACAAAACAATAAAAGTGTAAATTAACTAAAAAACATAAAACAAAGACCACTGTTTCCCTGGTGATGGGTTTCGTGAGCATGCCTCTGTGACCAGTGAGAGTTTTCCCACTCATTACAATTTTGTGAGTGTGTTCACGTGCCCCATCTCGTAATTAGGAGTTCTTTTGGTCTTTTATGTGGGCACAGCTCGAAAAATCGATATTCTAACAGTGCTTGAAGACAATGATATCACGTTTCTTTTGAAGACCGGAAATATATATTCGATGCTTTTATTCTGAAATGTAAATGGTAAAACAGGAAGTGGTTCCTGTTTTGTTTCTGGCAATGTAACTTGACGCTTCGGCTTTCCAGGCAATTTCCTCATGACAGCTAACATATTAACACGAGCAGCGAGGTCAAGGTAATACATTTATTTATGTTTCATTAGCAGCTTAGCATTGTCAGGAAATAGGTTAATGTTTCCAGTCGTAAAGTGCATGCTAAGCGGATAAAGGTTTGGCCCAGTAATTTGTTGCAGATAATGAAGCTACCTCTGAAGAGCTAACATGACACAGAGAAGGCAGTTTATCTTTTCGCAACTTTTTTTTTTCATACTTTCACAAACAGTGGCAACTAGCTTTTTACAGGCATTAGATAAATAGATAACATAGATAAGACAGAAAGATAAATGTGCTAGCTGTAATCTAGCTGTCATTAAGACAGCCGGCTTTTAACATTAGCTAGCTGGCTAAATGTGTACTGCTAGCGATCTAAATAATATTTGTGCTAACAGCAGAAGCGAGTGTGCAATCATAACCAAACGTGGAATAAATCCATCTAACAAGCAAACATGGTTCACCTGTCCACAGTGTGTGTGTGTGTGTGTTACCAACATATAGAGAGGGAGGAGGGAGGGAGNACCTGTCCACAGTGTGTGTGTGTGTGTGTGTGTGTGTGTGTGTTACCAACATATAGAGAGGGAGGAGGGAGGGAGTGGTCGCTGTTGAGCAGGTTGAGCTCAGAGGGTGTAATGATAATTTAGCTAGTTTGATATAAATCCATCTAGTCACGTGGTGAAAAATAAACAACACTTCCATATAAATAAGCTGATAAATAAACATCTGTGAAAACGTCCATGAATCCAAAGCAAATTGATGAATCCCAAATGCTTCCAAAATGCTGCAGTAATCCCAAAATGTCTTAGTTGTGGGTTTAGTTTGACAGACTTTCTCACAATAAGCGTTTTCAAAGACAGGTATAAACCAATAACCTTAAAGGACCAAACCAGTGGTTTTGCATGTTTAAGTCCAATAAATACAACCTGGATACATGTTAGGTTATTGATAGCCATTTCATTGTCCATGTCATTGATAGCCAAACATAATACTGTAGCAGTAAATATTTTTAATTCTTTTTTCTAACTTTCAGATGGTCATTGCTTTCAGTTCATTCCAGTATGCTAATGAAATCAACTTGTAGAAGCTTGAGACAAGTAATCTATAGCAGCGAACATGACGTCTGTTAAATTTTTCATCAGAGTAACTTTATTTAACCAGAAGAAAATGTATGTCTCCACCAGGGAATATAGTCCCAGGAGGAGATGGCTTTTTACTGAGAAATCAAAAATAACCATCCCTTCTACGTGCTACCAGTTGTTCATGTTCATGTTAGCAGGCAAAACATTGAATTTTAAGGTGGGTGTTTTACCTGAACATTTGATTTCTGATCAGTCAAACGCATCTACAGCAAGTTAATACACTGATTGCTTAGAAATAAAAGTCTCACCAGTCATAAGCTTGAACTGAATTGAAAAACTATTTGCACTAATCAGAATGTCTAGTCAGACCTTTAAGGACCAGCATGCAGTCAGGCAAGTCATCAGTGATAACTAATAAGCAGTAGGGTTGCTGCTCTTTGTGTAGTGTTTTCTACAGATATAATGCCTTATACTCTTAACGCTGCCTCTCCTATATTAGTATTATATTTCTATCCCAAAATGAAGTATTTTTTGCTCATCTTGTCCACTGGAGGCCAGGTGTGGATCCAGTGAATTGGATCTGGAAGGATTCAGTGTTTGTTTTTGCTAAAGCATGTTTCAGTAAGGCAGGTGCTTGCTGTTGTTGTGGATTGGACCTGATTGAAGGGCAGCCATGACCTTGCTGTCCTTTTACATAACATTTGTTTGCACTATCACCTCACAGCCACATTCTCTGCATTGAGTCTCACTATGGTCGACCAGCCAGATGAGGGATCGGAGGAATCAGCAGTGCCGGAAAGTGAGAGTGGCACTCCAGTGGGGCAGAGTCAGAGAACTGAGAATACCATGAGTCTGCTGAGCCCCTGGCTCACGGCAACTAGACCTGTGAGCCAGGGGCTCAGCAGGGNACCATGAGTCTGCTGAGCCCCTGGCTCACGGCAACTAGACCTGTGAGCCAGGGGCTCAGCAGGGTTTAATCAGCTAATCACAAACAGGGGGCGTGTATTTTGGGATGTTGCTTGGTTAGATGTTCAGCTGGGCCCAGGCAAAGATTTTAGTTTTAGTTGGGCTGGGAGGCACTCATGGAGAAGAAGGAAGAGGACAAAGGAGAAGATGACAGTGAGTGTTCTTGGTTGACATAGCAGCTTTGAGGCAAAGTTTTGCCCAGGCTCAGTGCTGTTTCTTCTCCTTATTCTTCTGTTTTTTTCTGCTATAGTATCATGGATTGGTGATTAGTTCATGCTATATGTACACCACACAAGCCTCGTTTGAAAGTTTTCATTTGCTTGCTTGTCACTGGTGTCATCGTGTCTCAGTATTTCTCTCTCCTTAATAGAACATTAGTATAACATATAATGTAAACTTATAAAATGAAGAACTCATTGTAAATGTCCAAGCAAAAGCCATGGATCAGTATGGCTGGGAGTCAACTAAGCATCTCAAAGCTCTTTAAATAAAAACTTTGAAAAGCATAGAGTCTCACAGGTGCTGAAGCGATATTAATTTTATATTTGAATATATTGTGATATTTAACTACACTATCTGGTTTAATAACACGAATAATATGAAATAAGGTTATTTCACCTCACAGAGAAAAAGCGGTCCTCTCGCAGCTTTCAGCATTAGACTTACTTGCATTCTCAGAATAGGATTTCTAATAATTGTTCCTGCCACAGGCCCTGAGGGGGAGATGACTAAGGAGGATGTTTCTGAGCCTGCTGATGGCAACTCTGTGCTGGGCCATCACAGCAGACTCTCCTCCAATCAGCAGAGCCGCGGCCTCGGGCGGCCCGTCATCCACCAGGTGGCCTCTGCACCCATGCCCGGTGACAGCGGTGAGGATGCACATGCTCAGTAATATACACACACAGGGGAGGTGTACAGGGCATTTTTGAACATATCTGAAAGCCATGATTCACAACTGAAGAGACTGTGAAAAGATTTTTTAAATTTTATTTTTATTTATTTACTTATTTTAATTTTATTTTTGTAGAGTTTTCAAACAACAGTATCCAAAAACAACAAAACAGACCACAGCCTCAGGTCAGTGATGCTGCAGTGAAATAAAAATGACCAAATAAAACAATATGCAACAAGCAGTAATAAAATATGTATACATATAAATAAAAAACAAACAAGAAAATAAATAATCAAATTCAGCATTTCCTATACATAGGCTCTACTTGGGCAGCCCGCCCAGGTAGATTTTAAGATAAAATTGGAATTGTGGGACAGAAGGTAGACCTAGGCTTAAAAAAAATATACACACAACTGCGACACTACTGTCACACACACACAGATGCGCATACACAGTGAGAAGATGAACTGTGACATGTATATTTCTATTTTTGTCTATGTATATTTCTATTTGAGAGAATAGAATAGGATCATGTTGGGGGGGCAGCTTGGATACACAGCATGCCTGCTCACTACCACAACTTAATTTTCAGCCTGTGGTTTAGATATATATATATCTATATATCTATATCTATATCTANTACCACAACTTAATTTTCAGCCTGTGGTTTAGATATATATATATCTATATATCTATATCTATATCTATATCTAGATATAGATATATATATCTATATCTAGATGTATAGATATAGATATATATACACACATATATGTAGCCACCAGAGTCATCTCCTAGTCTCTCTAAAAATGAATAGAAAGGAGCCCAGATTCTCCCTGTGAAAAGATTTGGAAAAAAAAAAAAAAAACCAAAATAGGAGAAAAAGGCCTCTGATTCCTACCAGTTACCTCTACTTTATCTAAGTATTGTAACTTCCTAAAATGTCAGCAATTTTAAAAAAAAAAAAGACATCTAAGAATTTACTTATATAATACCTATAAACATGTCTGGATGTTTAGCTTAGTAGTTGCTAAACTTTGTTCACCAGCTAGTGACTGAAGGGTTGCTGGTTCATTCTCTGAACTGGCAGGAGAAATCACGGTTGGAGAGGTGAATGAGCAGTGCCTGCCCCTCCCTCATTCTCACCACTGAGGTGCCCTTGAGCAAGTTACCTAACCCCCAAATGCTCCAGTGGAGCTGCTCAGTGGCCTGCAGAGACGTCTGTGGTTATACTGGGCAGCTGTGTGAAGGTGTGAGTGTGTGTGAGCAGGGCGTTCCCACAAAAGAGCATTCGATGTTCAGTGAACCGCCCCTGTATAAATAAAGGTTAAAAAAAAAATAGTGGGTAACGTTGCCTGGCTGCTATTTGGTAGATTATCCGGTCTGATTGTGAGATCTTATCACATTTTTTAAAAATGGAAACAGCTGGTTTTTATTGCTAGGGTTGATGAGACTGGCTAAATGCAGTTAAATTAATGATGCAGTTTTAAAACTCAAACAATGAACTATTAAAAAGTGCTGATTCTCACTACGATTGAACCATTTTCTGCTTTCTTTGCAAACTATCAATGAATTTCTGAAGCCAGCATCAAAGATGATCTGTCAGCGTCAGAAGGACACGATGGCTACATCAGTAATATTTTGCTGACTGTTCAAATGGACACACAGTACCACTATTAACCTTGTCATGTTATTGATCAGAAACAATGATCACCTGATTGGTGCAACACTGGCCAAGACTCAAGATTCATACTGTAAAAATCATTTGTAAAGTGATTTTCTTTAGTGGGCTGAGAGGCAACAGATTTAAGTCCTGAACCCACACACTCGCTGATGACCATAAGCATGAATTTCCAGCCTTAAACTCGCAAATATACAAATGATTTAATGACTTTTGTCTGTCATTGTAACAGTATTGTGGGATTGTTGTTATTGTGAATAATGATGTACATGCTTTGGTCTAAGATTAAAATTACTAAGTCAGCTATTTGTGAAATATCTGAAGATGACAGTTCAAGTTTGACTTCCTATTACCTCATGTTGGCCAATGTGCAGAGTAACTATGAAGTAGTTTTTTTTCTTTTTTCTTTTTTCTTTTTTTTAAGTATATTTAAGATAACATTTTTATTGATTTCAGAAGAAGCACTTCCTGGATTAAAATTTTATTTTTGCATACCTCTATCTACATCGCTACATTTATCACAATCAGTGAGAGAGTACTTCGATATAGGATCTGTTTTGCATCCCAGAATATCATAAATTAAATTGCAGTCAAAGGAAAAGGACTCTTAAATTGAATCCCCTCATATTTAATACATAAGTCAGTAAAGAAAATGTAAAAAGTTCTAGATTAGTTGAACTCCAAGTGTGTGAGAGGTAGAGCCCGTTTGCTTTCAGCCTCAGCATGGTTCTTGAATGCTTCATTTGGTTCGTGACACACTGTCAGCTGTCACATCCGATTTCGTTGGAGCGAGGACATTTCCCAGGATCGCTAATTTGATTCATTCAGAAAGTTAATGTATGTGCTGCTGCAGTACTTCAGACATGCTGATGTGATACAAATACGGTTGAATCTTTGAGTTTGCAGTTCCACTTAAATTATTATATCAGCATATATTTCTTGTTGTCCTTTCTGCCACCACCAGAGTTCTCCTTCTTTGACCCCAGTGACCCCCAGTGCAGGGAGGTTCTTCTGGATCCCAGCACCACCATACCGGAGTTGTTCGCCATCCTCCGACAGTGGGTACCCCAGGTCCAGAAGAACATCGACCTCATTAGCAGCGAGGTAATACCGTCTGGCATCCTTTCCCTTTCCACAATACGGATTATTTACACAATCTTAGTACAAACGCTTCCTCCTTTGTGTAAGAATGCAGAGTTAAAAGAAATTAACATTTCATCCTTTATCAGACATATAGTAGCTGAGCCGTCCACACAGAGCACCCACTTTCTGAATAAAATAAAGCTTTTTTTTTTTTTTTTTTTTTGTTCGTCTCTGGTGGTCCTGAAACCTCCACGACCCCCAGTTCCACAAAACAGCTGCATTGCAGTAAATTGTGCAGGGAATGACTTTTCTCAAGGGTAAAAAATAGAATTTATTTTCTCTCGCTTAATATTGGCTCCCCTCTGAGAAATAAATGTCTTGTTTTGATGTCCTTTTACACTACAGTTGTCATCTGAGTTTGAAGTGGAGAGAAGGTACGATGGGCCCTGTTTCCTTGTCATTCGTCAGATAAATTCCCCCCNTCCCCCCCCCCCCGACTTTCAATTTGTAGCCCTTTATGTAATATTGTTGAACAGTGACAGCACCGGTTGTTCTTTTCACGCTGCATATCTTGTCTCTTTGCACAGATACTAAAGAGAGGCTGCAGTGTGAATGATCGAGACGGCCTGACGGATATGAGCCTTCTGCACTACTGCTGCAAGGCCGGAGCCCCAGGCATCGGTCAGTATAGACAAGGTGTCGAATAAGTACTTCGAGCCGGATCGTGAAAGGGGTGAAAATCTTCTTCTCCATTTCGATTCCGATTATTTAGGAAACGAATCGAAGCATCTGGAAGTCTTTAATTTTTTCCACGATTCGATTAATTTGATACACTGAATAAAACACAAAACTTTTTGTAATTTTGTGGAACATGCATTGTCTAACTTGGTGTACTCCCTAATACAACAATTATATGGAGTATGACGTACATATGTGAACCGCGGAATCCTATTAATTCCATCATTTAAAGATATTATTCACATTATTGCCTGAATGGTAATGCAGACAATAATTAGAGCACAGCGTGCATGTAAAAGTGCAGAATGTCTGACTGAACATGCGCTGAACCATAGTTTAGCTAAACTTCAGCGTGTTTAGCTAAACTTAAGCAGGTTTATCTAAATTTCAGAGCATTTAGCTAAACTTCAGCTTGTTTAGCTAAACTTCAGCTCGTTTAGCTAAACTTCAGCAGGTTTATCTAAATTTCAGAGGATTTAGCTAAACTTCAGAGTGTTTAGCTAAACTTCAACATGTTTAGCTAAACTGTAGCGTGTTTAGCTAAACTTTAGCATGAGTGGAATCCTACCTCATGCATTTTCCCGCCAAACAGTCTTCATCCAACAGCAAAGATTTTGCTATTTTCCAGTTTTCCTCTCTTCATAAGTTTTGGAAAAAGTTGCTGCAGCTGACGTGTAGAATTCATCACCACACCACTCATCACTTTTGCACTGAAGGAGCTGCAGCATGCAACACGGAAACACCAGTATGTTTTAAAGAGGAAAGCGCTTCTGGGAGGATTATTTTTAATGTGTAATTTTGTGCAAAATAATCGATTGTAATCGATTTGATGCATCGATGCCTCTTTACATCCCTATTTGTCTGTAAGCTACACATGAGCCAGCAGTCACCATCGCTGTCACCACAGTCACACCAGCAGACATCTTAACAGCTACTCTATTTCCCCCCCCNCTCACACACCCCTCTTCCTACTCTCTTTCTCAGGAGACGCAGAGACGGCTGCAGCGTTTGCCCGGCAGCTCCTGGCCCTGGGCGCCGATCCCAACCTGCGCTCGCGCTGGACGAACATGAGGGCCCTGCACTATGCTGCTTACTTTGACGTTCCCCAGCTCATCAGGGTGGTTTTGCAGGCATCTCAGCCTGGAGGTAAGAGAAGAAATGAAGCCAGAGGGGGGAGAGAGAGAGAGAGAGAGAGAGAGAGGGAAGGTATCCCTCACGGCCACCACAAGGCAAACTTTTCTGTTTTATAAACCACCAGCAGTAGGGATTAAAGGACCATACCATCCATTTTACATGTTTGTGCCTAATATATTCAATTTTCATACACGTAAGGATACTGACAATCATTTCCCAAAACATACTACTGGAACAGTGAGTTAAAAAATTTTCCAGACCGCCATTGGTTTCAGTTCATTCTGGTATGCTGTTAAAATCAACTTGAAACATTTTTGGGATAGGTAATCCATCATTGTGAACAACACATGTATTTAGTTTTTTTTTTTTTTTTTTTTTTTTTTTTTTNTTTTTTTTTTGAAGTTTTGTAATTTTAGCGTTTAAGCGCAATAAAAAGCATGGAGTGAAAGTATGTCTCCAGCAGGGAATATAGTCCCAAAAGAAGATCTGCGTTTATTGAAAAATTTAAAGGACTGTGACTTCATAAGGCTGCATAACTTTTAGCAGGTGAAACATCGATTTTTAAGGTGGGTATATCACTTGAATATTTGATTTTGAAAGTTTAAGAGATTTTGAAAATATCAGGAAAGCTGAAATACGGTTTTATCCTTTGGGAAATGATTGTCAGTAACCTTGCATGTAAAAAAATTGAATATATTAGGCTCAAACATGCAAAATGGGTGGTATGGTCCTTTAAGGCCTGTAATAGGGTGGACATAGACAGCCAACGATGTTGCACTGGGGATAGATAGTGGTAGTTTCAAACTGTAGCTTTTTTATTTATTTTTTCCTGCTTATTTCACACATGCATATTACTTTTTGGCATGTTTTTAATGTGCATGCCTGATGTTTATAACCTGGTGTTTCATATATCACAAAAAAAAGGCAGCTGTTACAGAGCTACAACTATGCCTATTATTACGTAGCATTAGCCAGCTTTGGTTAAATAGCTGTTTGATGTGTGCTGACATGCATCTACGGAGGATTACACATATAGCTTTAATGATAATTCAATTATGAGGCTAGATATAATAATAACTCGCCATGATAGCTTCAGGGATGAATTACTCTGCCTCGTACATCAACATCTCGCCTTTTATAACTGCAACAAATGTTCTGAGCAAGATGAAAATGTTTCATTTTGGTTACAATATAGCTTATGACTAAAATTTGGATTTTAATTATACATCTGCTGGCTTTGAATGTAGTAGTGTAAGATTTACACTAATCGTTAACTTTAGTGAATGATTATTGTAGCAAGTTTGTGATTTACAGCACGTTCACAGACCCTGGGTGGTCACAGCATGCTTGCGTAATTACATTTAGTGACCTGAAAAGTGGAAACTGTGTTCTGCGCCTCGTTAGATCATCTTCAGCCCAGATTACAGCTGCTACACATTGTGCCAGTGAATCATTAATGGGCCTGCAGCTTCCCAGTTTTAAAGCTGACCATGCAGACATCAGCACTTTGCATAACTGCCCTTTCTGTCTTCAGTGGGACAAATACAAAGGATTGTAACGATCAGGTTATTATTCCTGGATGATACTGTATATCCCTTTTGCTGTACACAGCTCGTCTGGTTTAAAGGAACATAACGGTGATCGGGCAGTTTGATCCCAAAATATAAACCGCTTATATGTTACATTATTGACAACATTTTCCAAAACATATTACCGGAAAGGCACATTTTAGATTTTTTTTTTTCTCCTACCTTCCAGACTGCAATTAGTTTCAGTTCATCCCAGTATGCTATTAAAATCAACTTGAAGAGATTTGAAACGCGTTTGTGGTACGTAATCCATCCCAGTGAACATGATGTCTTTTAAGTTTTTTGTTGAAGTAACTTTATTTAACCGTTCCAACATGGAACTGTATGGAAGACAATGTGTATCTTCGCCAGGAAATATAGTCCCAGGAGAAGATGCTTTTACAGAGACATTAAAACAACCGTGCCTTCAACAATTTGCATATCTTTTGGAAGGCAAAACCTTGAATTTTAAGGTGGATATATCACTAAACATTTGATTTTGAAAGATTAGGGGATTTGGAAAAATAACAGGATAATTAAAATACAGTTTTATGTTTCAGAAATTGGCTGTCAGTAACGTTACACGTATGCAGGTTGTATATATTGGGCTTAAACATGCAAACTGGCTGTAAGGCCTTTAAGGTGCACTTTGTCATGAATGACTTTAATGGAGTTTAAAGGACCATACCATCCATTTTGCATGCTTGAGCCTAATGTATTCAATTTTCATACATGTTACGTTACTGACAATCATTTCCAAAACGATAAAACAGTATTTCAGCTTTCCTGATATTTTGCAAAATCTCTTAATCTTTCAAAATCAAATATTCAAGCGATAGACCCATCTTAAAAATCCATGTTTCGCCTGCTAATAGTTACTAATAGTTAAAATTATGAAGTCACAGTCGTTAAAATTTTTCGATAAATGCAGGGCTTCTTTTGGGACTATATTCCCCAGTGGAGACATACATTCACTCCACACTTTTTATTGCGTTTAAATGCTAAAATTGCTGAGCTTCGAAAAAACCTGAATATGTGTTGTTCGTGATGATGGATTAGGTATCACAAGAATGTTTCAAGTATCAACAAGTTGATTTTAATAGCGTACCACAAAGAACTGAAACTAATGGCGGTCTGGAAGGTAGGATTTTTTTTTTTTTTTAATTTACCGTTTCAGGGAAATGGGAAATGATTTGTCAGTGGCCTTATGTGTATGAAAATTTAATATATTAGGCTCAAACATGCAAAATGGGTGCTATGGTCCTTTAATGCTTTCTATATTCTGAAACTAATCTCTGCATCCCATAAATCATACTGTGATTTATTTGATGTTATTTGATATAATGGGATGATAATTAGTTGTTATGGCTGGAGCCACATAACTTCTCATCTTCTCTCATGCCAGACACCAACTCCCACAGGGCAGTATTTTGATGCAGTGTCTTATTTTTGGATCTGTCCATTGCCAACTTCACTACTGAATCCTGCCTTCCTGGCACCTAACATCATGCCTGGGTGAAGGGTGTCAGATCTCGCTTTAAGCCCATTATGTGTAATCTTGTTAAATATAAACTAAGGGCAGGATTGATAAAGCATAGTGCCAGACTTACTGTGTTGATAAGGGCAAATATGTCACGCAACCATGTTCCCTCATTCATAAATGCCTGTTACTGCCATCTTTTAGCCTTTGCCTTGAAGGAGGTGTCACTTGCCACTGCACTTCTTGTCTACGTGCACTATGTTAAATGTAGCATCAGGAGGTTCTAGAGAAACAGCATTTCATTCCGCCTGTGTACTTGTACGTGGATGGTTTGATAATAAAGCTCTGATTGATTGATACTACAGCATTTCCTTATTTACATGTTGGGGAAGTGATTCACAAAACACACCGTCATGTAAAAATTAAGTCCTGTTTCAGTCTGGCTGTAAATTTCAGTAGAATGAAATCTGGGCAACATTTTAAACTGTATTTGCATCACATGTATTAATGATCAATACATTTGATGGATAAGCCAGTTTAGCTGATCAGTCAGTTTTGATCCAATCTTGCACACATTCTAATGGAACTGCACCTCTACTGTGCTCTGTGTGTATCTCTCTCTCTCTCTCTCTCTCTCTTTCTCTCTCTCTCTCTCTCTCTCTCATACACACATCACTACCACCCTCTAGTCCCCCATGCACTGTGACCACACACTACAGAGAGTAGGTGTGGATGTATCTCTTATCTTAATGTCAGCCTCTTAAAATGCGGAGTTCTAAAGCAGAGAATTTATGCTCCCTTTACCGATTTCACGTGTCACTTTGACACCAGATAAGCACCAGATGCTTAAATATGAAGCAGCTCATTACCACACTGATCTTCACTGGCTTTTACCTCAAACAGCAACAGTTCTGTTTTCTGCATACTGAGTGTAAGAATTCTTTCAGTTTAGTTTTTAAGATGTTGCCAACCATGAGGTATTCTGAGGAGATGATATAGGACAAAGTCACAAAAATTTGTCATCAGGAAATTCAGCACAATCCTGAAATAATTCTTACCAGTTTTCTTATTTGTTATTTTTCTTATTTTTATTTTTGTTTAGAGGTAGATGCCACTTGCAGTGACTTTGACTTCGGCACAGCCCTGCACATTGCTGCATCCAACCTGTGCACCTCAGCCGTCAAATGTCTGTTGGAGCTTGGAGCCAACCCTGCTTTCAGAGTATGTAATCATTGTTTTCATAAACACACAGACACACACACATGGAGACACAAGCTTACACATTGTTGACCAATTAGGTTTATGCTTGAATGAAGTGGAATTTTTAGAAATTACTGATCCATGCCAAGATTTGTATTGGCAAAGCTTCCGTTACAGACAAAGATGAGTGAATGAATGAATATCTGTGATTTGAGTTTGTAACGCCTCCGGTTTTTGCATTCCCCTTAAACTTGCAGGCAGCGATTAATGCAGATGTAAGGCTAATGGTAAGCTGCGAGTGCAAAATAGTAAAACATTTCCATGATGTTGGTTACTGTAGCGGGACTGGAACCTAATAAAATAACAGCTCAATCAACAGGTGAACTTTAAATGAAAACTGTAAACTAATAAGCTGCTGTTTTTAGCCAAAGATAAGCATATTGGTAACTTCAAACGTACAGCAAATATAAAGAGGGAATCTCACGGGCACGCAGTTACATTTCATTTACATTTTTGCGTTTTACACCGTTCTCAAATAATAATTTGTTTTCTGCTTGGGGCTGTTTGAGTGACATTATCAGCTCAGTTAAAGTAAACTTTAATTCTGTTATTTCAGTTTATTCAGTCACTGCTGCAGTGCACAATCCCACTGTTTGACTTTAAAAAAGCCACATTTATTTTGTCTTTATCATTTGTATATTTTGTGTGTAAGTCTGTCCCCTTTCTATATATGTGTGACAGGGCTAAATTACCAAAAATCACCTTGTAGTTTGGTGCAGTTCAATACAGCAACCCCAGTGACTTCAGTCTCAAAACTTAGCATCAGGTTGAGTCTGACAGTGACACGGTGCCTGACACGAGGCTCAGATTTCATCAGATTGTCCATGTGTACATGATACTTTCTCCATAGTACCGCATACTGTATTACCTTGTTGCTCATTACCTTTTAATCAGCCCTCCCTTTGAATTTGAAATCTTACTCCCACGTTTTTCCCGCAGTCAAATTTCCAAGTTGTCTCATTTCATTCTCTTTTCTTTACTTTAATTCATTACAAACAAAATCCCAGAAATTGGTTGTTTCAGACCTTTGCAAAACACTCCATTAAAAAATACAAAAGACTGCAGAGGGTTAGCTACATTGTCAGGCCTCACATTTATTTCATTTCAGATATTCAGGTGTTTTTGTTTTTATTATTATTAACACTTCAAATTTACTCTGCTGTTTTCTGATTCAGTTGGCAGCTAGCATCATAAAATTGTGTTTGGAACACAAAGTTTCTAGATTTGGTTTAGAATAGGTCTGCCACCTGGATATCTCTGAATGCAGCCCTGATTCAAGACTACAATAGTGATAGTAAATTCCCAGGAGGTGGTAATATGCTATCAAGGCATGCAGTAGTAGTAGTGACTACACAGCCTGTCAGGTAGTGTATATGTTTTTATTTTATGGACACATTTTCATCTTGCATCACAATGTGTTGTTTTTCCTTTACATCCAATCAGTTTTTCCAGATTTATTACAGCTGTTTGTGACAGGAAAATTTGCCTGTTATTTGCATTTTTCACCTCTGGAGGTCACCAAAGCACTATGCACCAGAAATTCCATTGCTTCTTCCAGCTTAAAGATGAGTGCAGACTCTCCATTTGTTGGTTTGTGAATGCAGCTGTCTGAGATCATGTAAATGTTGTTGTGAGCATGAATCAGCTTATTTTAAACCCTTTATTTCGAGATTTATTTGGGTAGAATAATCGATATTTGTTCCTCACCCTACTGAGCAAAAATCCCCCTTGAGCTGAGATGCTTTGTCATTTGAGGTTTATCGACTGTTTGCTTCTTTCAGATATGCATGAGCTGTTTTCTACTCGTTTGATATCGCTTTGTCAGGAGTCACCACTGACCATATTGTGACAGAGTGATGGCTGTTTTGTCAAACCAATCAGCAGTGCAGGGCTGTGAGTTAAATGCAGTATATTTTCACTTTGCTATTCTCATCATAATCCTCTTCGCAATTTTAGAGCTCTTGCATGTCTGCTACCACCCAGTTAGTTTCAAATGACTGAGACTCCTGACTTCATCGATCCTCGCACGACTCCCATGTGACCCAGCAAGCCGCCTTGCTGAATGTGTGAATGCCTCTAGGAGCACAAATGGTGGTTTACTGCTGGACTCAGAGCTGACTTGGATGAGACGTCTTCAACACTAAACAGCAAATCTAGTTAGCTACATATCACCCAGACCAATTCATAAAGGGCATCACAGACCATTTCTACAAGATGAACAAATAAACATGAGAATACTGATATTCTCAAGAGAGCAATATCAAAAGCATAATCAACTTTATGTTATACAACATAAAAAAAACGCCACTTTGTTCAGTTCCGTATACATTAGTGAAAGGAATATTCAGGCGCAGGGGTGGTTGGCACTATTTAACATCACTACAGACCTGTGCATTGATTTGTGATGTACTTGAATGCTCCACCTCATGAATTGTGTCCCTTGCTTTTGAGCAAACGTTGGCAGCTGGGCTGCAGCCAGAGTCAAGGGCTCTTCTTTGAAATCTCTTTCCCTTTTGAGTAAAGGTTACACTTGGAAGTGGTTTAGTTTGATCTTGGTCTTCCCAGTCCCTGCAGAGATTCTATAGAGCAACATGTCGATTTGAGCAGCGGAAAGCTGTAATGAAGACATAAAAAAAAAAAGATATTGCTGACCTTTTATGCTTCCTTTAGCACATTACGTTGTCCTTAATGGCTACGGCAACTCATTCATACCATCAGCAGAAAGTTGCTGTGGTGGATCGTTTAGGTTTTTGCTGTACTTTAAGTCGACTCACACATAGACACTTTAGAAACTTCTTGAAAGCTGTAGTTTAAGAAGCTAAATGGAAACATTGCTATGTTTTTAGTAAAAGCTGCCAAGGCCAACAGTCCTATTATTTCACTTTTTGCCAATATAAAGCCAGACTTTTACTATCATTACTTTGAATTTAGCTGCATAAAAAACTTACCATGCAAATTCATTGCATTGCAGATATCTTCTTCTGGATCTACAGTATATCCATACTCTGTTGAACATGTATGTCAAAGCAGGTTTATGCCACTGAGTCAGCATCATGGTTTCTATGCCACAAATGTGATCCCTTTCTGAGCATATATTTTAATCCACCAGATCCAGATTCTGGATCTGGGTTAAATCGCACCTGTTGATATTTCATCCTATGATACACATGCCTGATTTTTTTTTTTTTTTTTTTTCCCCCCATTAAGATTGATATCTTGGTTTTTGAGAAATAAGCAAAAGTGTGGACAAATTCCCTGTCTTGCAGTATTAAAGAAAGTGAATAAAAGTTCCTGTATCTGGATCCTGATCCAGATCTATCTCAAAATCTAATCAATACTTTCTTAGCCCAAGCCCAACGTATTTACAAATGTTCATCAAATCCTCTCTGTTACTTTTGAGAAATCCTGACAAACAGGCAAACAAACGCATTTGGAAAAGATGACTTCCTTGGTAGGAGTAATTACTCAGGCAGATCATATTGCAAAAATACATCATATCCAGGAAGTGCTACCTGAAATGCTAAAGTCAGAGGAGAACAGCTGGCATATGTAAGGAGGAATTTCTTAGAAAATGAAATTAATGGCATCTAAATACATAAATTACAATATGTAGGTTCATTAGACCAGCCATACATATTTGAAAAAACTCTAAACAGTGTTTCCTTACTATTTAGGAGCTGCTTCTTGATTCCATATCCATGAATTTATCCAAGCTAAGCTTACCTGCATTGCTTACCAGTACAATTAAAAGAGAAATCTGTGAGTTTTCTGACTGTGGGTAATCTGTAAATCCCTTAAGCTTTTTGGCTATGTGTATCACTGCCCCAAATTTCTCATCTTATTTATATCTTTTCGATGACATCTTCATGATCCAGATTCAGATTTGTAAAAGTAGTAGAGACAGTGCAAGAATTCCATTGTACTTGTACCTGAGCAAATAGCAAATAAGGCCTTTTGAATCTTGAATTTGAGCTGTATTTGCAGAGTAGCTCTACCAGGCATAAACCCCCNCCCCCCCCCCCCCAAAATGTACACCTTCAAAAGGTTAGACATATTGCATAAATCAAAGAGCAGAAACGTTAATTAAATCCACTTAATTGCAGTGTGAGAGTTTGGCATTGTGTACTCTGAAGTGCTTAAATTAAATACCTTTAAAAGTGTCGAAAGTGATTATTGTAGAATATTTTTTATGTAAAATGCAAATGAGCAGATGACTCATTAAGTGCCACAATTTCAGTACATCCATTAAGAATATAGAAAGTCATCATTGAACATCAATGCCAGCATAAACACACCAGTGTGCGGCTCAGGCGTTGTGCGCATAAGTTCAGCGTAACGACGTGAAACAGGCAATGAGAGTCAAGCTTTACTTTTTTTTGATGTTTCCAAAACGAACCTCTTGCATTGTTGCTGGAGGGGATGGTGAAAATGAGTGTGCCCCAATTACTCCAGCATAGTGCCGAATGAGCTCCTCGCATCTGTCACGCCTCCACAGCCGTCTCCTCCTACGCCCCCCCCCTCCGACACTCCGGCTCGCTGAGTCTGTCTCCACTGTCACCGACAGCAGTTTCTTTGAGCCACTTGACTGAACTCCGAAGTTGTGTGCCTGCTGATGAGCTGCTTTGAAACACACCGGTGGGAGGGGAGGGGGAATTTTGTTCTGAGAGAAGAGATGAGATTAAAGATTCTGTTAAGCCCGGCTTCTTGTTTAAAAAAAAAAAAAAAAAANAAAAAAAAAAAAAAAAAATGATAACGCTGAAGTTTTTGGTAATAGGAATAGGAACAAAAAAAAAATCTAGGGAGTTTTACATTTTGACGCGTTAGCAGTGTGTCAACGGTGATGGATACACATTTTGATATTTATCAGTATTTCTAATTTATGTTACATTTAGTTGGTGGACAGACAGCGTATTAAAATTCTGTGTCAGATGAAATTCATCAATTAATTATTGCTCCTGTGCTTTTCCCCATCTCTTCTTACAGAATCAAATTCACTCCATCAATTTATCATCACTCCTCTCCTGTCTCTCCTCGCAGAATGAAAAAGGGCAGTGCCCAGCAGACGTGGTGCCTGACCCTCTAGACATGCCCTTGGAGATGGCAGATGCAGCAGCCGTGGCGAAAGAGCTGCGAACGTTGCTGAGAGAGGCTTTACCCAGGCCGAGCTCCCCCTTGCCCCTCAACCTGCAAGCTCGTCCTTCCCCAGCACTCTCCAACAAAGCCAGGATCCAGCTCGCCACTATGGGAATCCGACTCGGTGACCGCGTGGTGATAGCAGGTCAGAAGGTGCGTGGCAGGTCACCGATACGGGACAAAGAGGAATCTTCACCAATCCTTTATTTTAATTACGATATCATCACACATACATAATATCATCTAATTGATTGTGACTCATCAATTCAATTTAAGCAGCTTCATAATAGCAGCCAAAAATAACACCACTCCCATTTGGCTTTCACTTCTCTTTTCTTTTGCAGCCACTTAATAAGTTGTAAACGAGACAATAAAACAGAACTTATTACATATGAGAAACCCTTAATTTCAATGGGATTCATTTTTCTCTGCTAATTTTTTTTTTCATTAAATATTTCTCACAAATTAGATTTGAATCCTGTCTCCACTTTGACTCATACATCCTCATTAACAATATTTTCAAAAAATAGTTGGCATGCCTCTTAGGTTACTCATGGAGAGGCAGAGAGAGATTTTTGCCTGAGAATTTTTGGTAGATTTTTGCCCCAGAATTTTACAGTGACTTATGAGGCTCACTTCCAGTTCTTCAGATTTGTCTTTTGGCCTTTAACTGGTTTACATACATGTAAAAGTGAAGCCTTGAATCTAAAATTAACAATATAACAATGTTAAACCTATGAAAAAAAAACAAAACAAAAAAAAAAAAAAANAAAAAAAAAAAAAAAACAACTTTCTAGCCTTGGCATATATATGCATTTAAGCTTATGCAATATTACTAGAGCAGAGCATGAATGACATAAGATAAGGAAGATAAGGAAATACATTTTAGAAATAGAATTATCACTACTGTGTGTAAATAGGCTTTCACAAATGATAAATCACCTTAGAGTTTTTGTTACATTAAGTCAGTGAAATAGGATTTTCAGATCAAGTTTACAGATTGTGTAGCAAACTTCCAGCAGATTATTGAAATACACATTTGTGCATTTGTCTCACACGTTTGCAGTTAGGTCAACTAATTTTGACATTTTTTGAATGATCAAAAATCTTATTAACTTCCTGTGCTTTCTTTCAGTCTCATGCATTGATCCCTGTTTTCTTTTTAATTATTTCTCTCTTCTGCGGGATTTAAGCTTCTGACAGAGGACCTTCTCTTTACTTAGCATTTTGAATGTAGCTGTAATGACTTGGCATGTTTTCTTGAGAACCTGACATACAAACTACACAGCACATATCTGATTTTGTGAGTGTTTAATTTTGGACCATGATTTTAAAAACATTAAATATTTGGCTATTGTCTTTACATGTCCTCATAGGTTGGCATCTTGCGGTTTTGCGGCAGCACCGAGTTTTCAGGAGGTCTCTGGGCTGGAGTGGAGCTGGACAAACCGGAGGGGAAGAACAATGGTTCTGTAGCAGGGATTCAGTATTTTACGTGTGGAATTAAACATGGTACGTCCTGTTACAACACAGCAGCACATAAACAGACACTTGCACCCAGTTACACACATTTTCAGGCTATTAGTTCTGTCATTTTTCCCTTCATAGGACTTCATTGGTAAGATAACGTTTTTAGTGGAAGCCCTTGGAAAATTGATTTTCTTTTTGTCATTTATTGTTTGTCATTAAAATAAAACCAGTGTTTTCCCTTTTCCCCTTCGTTTTTGTTATTGAATCATGAAAATCTTTTTTTTATGCTTTTATTTCCCTGCAGGAATCTTTGCTCCCCTGTCTAAGATAAACAAACCTTTGGAAAGACGTAAAAACAATACCATAAGGACATCTACGCCTATACGCCCCCCACGTCGCATTGATCTCTCCAGGATTACCTCTAAGATAAACACAGGTAAAGCACAAAAGGCAAACAGTCGGTCTTCTGCTTGCTGAATATTTCTACTTAATGAAAAATACTTTGGGGTTTTCAATAAAGAATAAAAATGACACTGTTCTGCTTCAGAAAAAAAAACACACCTGGGCTTTCATTGAACATCGTAAGATCTATTTGCTGATTTAAAAAAAAAAAAAATGACTGGTTGAACACCGCTCAATCCAATTCTTCTCATAGATCACAGCTCAGGTCTTATCAGGTTCCATAATGCTAACAGGTCAGAGCTGAGTGAGGGTTGGTTCCTTGACTTTTTTTTTTTACCACAAAATAAATTAAATAAGCTGCCTTTAAAGAGTCTATAGTCATAATCTATAGTCTATAAAGAGTCTATAGTCATAATAAAAATCTTAAAGCCTGAGAAACTGAGTAGCCTGTAACTTTAGCCTGAAGGCTTGAAAATGAGCTAACTTTGTGAGCACATCACAGTTATCTGTTTTCCCCTGGAGGACACCAGTGTACACAGCCATGCGTTATATTACATTATTATAGAGACCACACACCATATTAGAAGTCAAAAGAATAATAATCCTCTTACAAACACTAATATAAAGGCATTATTTTCATATAATGGAAAAACCCTTCCTAATATTCCCCATTAGCTGAAGAAACAACTCCTAAAGTGGAGTCACTTGAGGTGGTTTGGGACACGAGCTTCATCACTAACAGCAAAGGAAACGGTGTCTTGCACTTCTTCATCCTCCCAGTTTCTCTGGGGATAATTTGCTGAAAATGACAGCAAAAAGTGTCGGTGGTAATAGCCCCCTATTTTCCACTAACTGGATTATCACGCTGCTAACCTCTGTTTTCTTTTTGAAGCTATTCCAGAGCTCATTACCTCTGTATCTTTAACTACTGCATATCTCTAACTATTGTCCTCATCAGATGTGCAGAAAAATCATTAGCATTGCCCTATTTTAATTCCTGTAAGTGCAGCAACATTGCTGACACGTCGGTAGTAAACCTTTCATTATTACATACATTTGTTGGCATAGTCTGAAACATGAGGAGCGGGGTAGGGGTGGGGGGCGGCGGGTTCCCTTGAAAAGCAATTAAAGTACAGATTAATGGGGGTGGGTCTCATTAAATTTTAATTGAGGTCCATCATCTTAAATATGTAATATGTTCTATGATATTTTGTAAAACTAAACAACATATTGGTGTGTAGGTGATGGCGAGATGAGGTCATGCCTTCTGAATCCAAAGCACTGCAGGAAGCCATTGTGTTTTCTTCATGGTACAGAAGGGGCTTTTGAGAGAAAGTGAGACTGATTTTGTGTGTGTGTGCGTGTTTGTGCAAGCATGCATTTTAATTTGTTTTTAGTATTTCTTTCATTGTAATATTTGGTTGTGGAACATCACTGACTCCTGGACTTAAAGGACCATACCATCCATTTTGCATGTTTGAGCCTAATATATTCAATTTTCATACATGTAACGTTACTGACAATCATTTTCCAAAGGATAAAACTGTATTTCAGCTTTCCTGATATTTTGCAAAATCTCTTAATCTTTCAAAATCAAATATTCAAGCGATACACCCACCTTAAAAATTGATGTTTTGCCTGCTAATAGTTACACAGCCTTATGAAGTCATGGTCGTTTCAATTTTTCGATAAACACAGGTCGTGTTTTGGGACTATAGTCCCCGTTGGAGACATACATTCACTCCGCGCTTTTTATTGCGCTTAAACGCTAAACTTATGAAACTTCAAAAAAAAAAAAAAACCCTGAATATACGTGTTGTTCTCGATGATGGATTACCTATCCCAAGAATGTTTCAAGTATCACCAAGTTGATTTTAATAGTGTATCAGAATGAACTGAAACCAGTGGCAGTCTGGAAGGTAGGAAAAACATTTTTAACTCACCGTTCCAGTAGTATGCTTTGGTAAATGATTGTCGGTAACCTTACGTGTATGAAAATTGAATATATTAGGCTCAAACATGCAAAATGGCCAGTATGGGCCTTAAAGACCCCCACATGATGCTGTTCTGACCCAGTTTGCTGGTATAGAAGCAGAAATAATCTGAAACATGAAGATTTGTAAAATGGTAATTTTCAAAAATATAATAAATAATTGTGAGGGATTTTACATTTACAGACATTTTAAAATGTAAAGTAGAGTAGATTAAATCTTTATTGTTCCCAAGGAGAAATTTGGTTTGCAAACCAGCGGTCATCACAATAATCATCCATACATCACACACACACACACACNCACACACACACACACACACACACACACACACACACACACACACACACAAAACAATACAAAGGACCAGCAGTACACAATATCAATCTAAAACTTTGTTTAAAAAGTCAATAGCTGCATGGACAAAGGATTGTTTTTGTATATCTGTTAGTTTTAGCCCAAGGGAAGCTAAATCTCCATCCTGATGGAAGCAGCTGGAATTCACTGTGATGAGGATGCTGGGGTTGGGGGNGGGGGTCCGATAAAATAAGATCAGTCTTATCAGTGGGCCTTGTTTGATAAAGATGATCAAAGTCATTCAAATTGGCACTGTCATTAAAAACAAATGTGATGATTCCATTTAACTGCTGCATTTGCCTGTTTATAACTTCATCAAAGTTTACTAATAAAGAATGCTAAATTACCCAAATCCAAAAGACTGTTTGTATCCAAAGAAAGTTTGTATCCATTCAGACTAAGAAGTAGAATAACATAAGTCTAAAATTAGCCAGGTTGTTAAAACTGAGGTTATCTGCTTCTTTTTAAATGCGTTACAAGTTGCTTTAAGTTGCATAAAGTGCATGGAAATCACAAGATGAATGCATGGTAAATCAGAGACAGATGACACATGACTTTACCTATTGAGATGACAATAGAAATGTGTGAATGGAAAAGAATCAGACACCACGTTAAAGCATGTGATTACACCTTTAAAGGACCATACCACCCATTTTGCATGTTTGAGCCTAATATATTCAATTTTCATACACTTAACATTACTGACAATCATTTTCCAAAGGATAAAAGTGTATTTCAGCTTTCCTGATATTTTGCAAAACCTCTTAATCTTTCAAAATCAAATATTCAAGTGATACACCCACCTTAAAAATCGATGTTTCTCCTGCTAATAATTACACAGCATTATACGGTCGCTTAAAAGTCTTCTTTTGGGACTGTACTGTATGCCCCGGTGGAGACATACATTCACTCCGCGCTTTTTATTGCGCTTAAATGTTAAAATTACAAAACTTCAAAAAAACCCAAAAAACTGAATAAGTCGCGATGATGGATTATCTATCTCAAGAATGTTTCAAGTATCAACAAGTTGATTTTAATAGTGTACCAGAATGAACTGAAACCAGTGGTGGTCTGGAAGGTAGGAAAAACATTTTTTAATTCACCGTTCCAGTAGTATGCTTTGGGAAATGATTGTCAGTAACGTTACGTGTATGAAAATTGAATATATTAGGTTCAAACATGCAAAATGGATGGTATGGTCCTTTAACAGCCCAAGGCAAGTTGTTGTAATGGATTCATAGTGACTCTGTTTAAATGGATTTCCACACTGTCACAGTGGGATGCCACTGTGGAGCCCTGAGTCACAATGCATCACAACTCCAGCTGACAGCCTCGTTTGTGCCAAAAAGAGCAAAAAAAACGAAGAGGCCTTTCTAAGTTTCATAACCTGTGTGCGCCATGTCAGTTCATGGCAGGATTTATTGTATCTGGGCTCTCAAGATTAATCTTCTCAAAATGCTTTTTTAAAATTGAATTCTGAAGTAGTGCCAAAGGATGATGCATAAATTATACTTCTGAACTGCTGCTAGGACCTTGATTTCATGGTCCTTGGATGCACAGATCCTCCCAACTAATATGGCCTCATATTATCGTCCAACCACCCCTGGACGTTTTCAAAAACCTTGCATTTGTAGGTTTGTATATTTCTTGCACCCTGTGTGGTTTAGAAGGGATTTAATATTCAAAACTTTTGAAGGCCAGTTGATCTGTACGTGACTAGAATAGTGGACCTCAGAGTGGCCTATGTATTTCTGTGATTGATAGTCCAATTAAACAGGGTTTAATAACTAGGGCATAGACAAGCTAAATGGCCTGGCAGCCATTCATCACAAGGTGTGCATGTGTGTGTGTGAGTGGGTATGTGTCGTGAGGGCGCGTGCCATCATCTCCGTACAACCCAGGAACCGGCCTAATTTATGACCACGGACTTTTCAGGGCCTTTATCAGATGTTTGTAGCCCAAACTCACGGGGCCGCCTATGTTTTAGCGTACAGTTGGATTGGCATTTCGACAACTCAGGCGTGCATGTCTATTGGAAGGCCCACTGTGGAAATGTCTCATCTTGCTAACCAGCTGAGACAGACACAGAGGAACTCCAGTTGGCCCCTATTATAGTGTGTCAACCGGAGCTCAGGTCTCAAAGAGCGGCGGGGACATAAGCAACACTCACAAAGCACCGCTGTTTGATTCGTAAAGCCTCAGTCTTTACTGCAGTCTTTCGCTTGAAATGAACATCAGTATGGGGAGTGGGGTCGATGGAGCCAGGAGGCCTCTGCAAGCGAAAGGTCAAGTGACAAGATGTGTTTGGTATTCTGAGTGGGAATATAGTCTCCTTTTCAGTTCAAAGACAAGAGAAAACTCTGCCTCCGAGGGGATGGATTCCCAGCTCTCTTTTAGATGTGAACTGAAATGCCAATCAATAACCACCAGACTGATTTGAGGATGTTTTTTTTTTTAAAATACCTTTCCCATGCGCTAAATAAAGTCCAAGCTTAAGTGGCATATTAATGAGTTGAGGGTAGTGTGAAGCAGTTTATTTGGCGGATTTATTATAGATGCAGTCCCCATTAAAGGTGATTTTACTAAAGCAAAGGACAGAAATATTTAACTTTTCCTTACAGACTCTAAATATCGTTTTAGTGGTTAACATTGATTGCTGCAAGCCTTGTTGAAAACATTAAAACATGTTTACTTGTGCAAAAAGTCTTATTTCTTATTGTGATTTTTAAGTGGATGCCAACACATTCACTTTGAAGCTATTTTCTTGGTTTTCAGAGCAATTTGGGCTGTGTTCTTTTTTTGTTTTTTTGTTTTTTTTTTATATAAGAGCACCTGTCTCAGTGTTATTGTGTACTGGAGTAACAGAGATCTAATTTCCATCAAGAAAAAAAAAATGCCTTTCAGTAATTCTTGTTTCATTGCTACATTGCACTTCATTTTTTTTCGTTGTAGATTTTTTTTTTTTGTTTTTTTAAAAGGGACATATTGTGCTTTTTGTTATTTTCCCCTCATTTTCGTAGTCTAATACAATATTCACATACGGTGTATGTGAATATTGTCAAAGTTGCAAAACTTAAGGTTGATGCCTAGAACTGCATCTAGTAAGACAAACGCAGGTTCTGAACTGCCCTGAAAGCTTCATTTTAGTTTGGTTTGTAACATGTTGATGTCAACATGAATTTACCAACCTTGTTAGACTCACCCACACAGTATGAGCCTAGCAAGCATTTGGCCAGCATTTACCACTACAGGAAGAAGAACTTTATGTAGCATAGTGGCTACATAATGTGCTCTTGTTGACAAATTATGCTTGAATTAGTTACATGTATTTAAAAAATCTGGGGATGGCTTCAAACTTCTGTCCTGTAATGTAACTCAGTGTGCACAGGAGTGGTTCGTCAAGAGAGAATCAACATAGATCAATATGTTTTTTTCACATTAAAGGATTGCAGAAGGATTGCAAAATAGATCCGTAAATGAAAATAAGAACATGGAAATCTGCATCACTTCATCACTCTTGCAATGTTTCTAGTGCTTCTTTTCAGTTTCCTCATTTATTATTCTCTTCCTTTCTCTTACTTTCTATAGGTGACATAAATTTTAATCCTGCATATCATGTTTATAGAATATTTTTTCAAGTTATAGAGTACTTTATTTGCATGGGATTTGATGATGAGAATGGGAATTCAAAGGGGGGCTCCTCTGATTTTTACACATCAGATTCAATTTATAACCCTTGTGATGTCATAGAGGTACGTTTCTTGATATTGCACAGCTCCCTCTGCTGTCACTAAGGCCTTTATACAATTGGTTTTATATGCTGAATATTATCATAGACCAGTGGTTCTCAGTCTTGGTCCTCAAGTGCCACAAAACTGCATATTTTCCATCTCTCCCTGCTCAATCCACACCTGATTAGTTAAATTTGGTGTGGGTAGAGTACCATAGTACTGCATATTATCCATTCCACACCTGATTAGTTAAATCAGGTGTGGGCAGAGTATCATAGCACTGTATTCTCAATTCCACACCTGATTTAACTAATACAGTGTGGAATAGAGAATATGCAGTGCTGTGATACTCAAAGACCAGGATTGAGAACCATTGCCTTAGACCACTAAACTGAATTTGATGTGTAAAATTGGTGGAGCTTCCCTTTAATACTTAAGCAGAACAAAGTCCTTCAGCACATGTAGCATACCAGCTATATTTTGTAACATAAATATGTGTTTGTCCAACACTTCAGTTGTCAGAATGACTTTTATTGCAGGTACGGCCGGATAACATTCTGGCCGTTGACTGTACATATAAATTAGCTTTGCAGAACATTTACTTGTTCATAAGTAAACACAAATTTCAAATTGAGACAACTGTTGATGTGTGCGTAAAAAGGAGCCAACATGTCTCTTTTGTCTGTGTGTGTGGGTGGAAAGGTTTACCTCCATCTGTCACAAAAACACCCAATAATCAAAAAATCCACCCTGGTCCCACTCAGGGCACCGACGGAGACACGTCACTGACAAAGACAGGTACTGCAGTTCTAGCTGAACGGGCTTTGATGCACACTGGATATCAGAGAGGAGGAAGTGGATTGAGACAGTATTCAGAATTATTTGTCATTTGCTTGAAACTGTGAACATACACGCCCTCCTATTTCTGATAATTAGTGTGCCTTAATATTTGAACCCATCATCAGAATCTTTTTTAATGGGATTAATGGGAACAGGAATGCCCTTTCCAAAAAACTTTCTTCACTGTGTAATTAGCTTGCATTAGTAGCAGTGATTTAATATTGATAAAGTTTGATTAGGTGTTAATAAACTTAACTAAACTTTTAAGGAGCAGCAGTTCAAATTTGAGCTGAACATGCTTTGCAGTAAGATGTTTGTTGTGGATTGTTGTCTAGTGATCAAGGCAGAAGGAGCTTCAACTTATTAAACTCATTTATGTACATCTCCGTGTCTACTATTGAAAATAGTGTTTGACAACAGCTGAGAACATTTTTGCCCATTATTGCCCAAGTTCAGATTTGTTGGTAGCTTACATTTTTGGCATAGATTTAACCACTTTGGCATAGATTTAATCAATTAGCTTCTGAGAGTTGGGTATTTAATGAGCTTATGGCCTGCGAAGGTCTTTGAAAGTCAAAAATTTAATGAGGTCCTGCCTCAAAATGGTTTCTTAAGAGAGAAATTGGGCATCCCCCAAAGTTGGGGCGATTAAATTATGGCCCTTAGTTGGTACCAGGGAAACCTAAGAGAGGCTACTTTCCTGATTTTCACTTCCCTAGATTGATGTGGGTTGTAGAAAAAAAAAGTGATAACTTTCAGAATAAGGATGCTATAGGTACTGTTACATCATAAAGAAAATAGAAGCCTGAACATTAACCTTAGCTCCAGCATTTCAAGGGAGTTGTATAAATTTTTGATATGGGCATGAGTGGAATGATGGTGGGTTTGATATTAAGAATGGAGGCACATAGTTTGTGCTGTGTGATTTTTAGATGGTAGAATCAAGTTTAAGTGCAAGCTGAAATCCCACTGCAGCCTTGCTGAGCCTGTTTATGTTCCTGTTTTATTGATGTGTACTTTATAACTTGTGGATATCTTCGTAAAAAAAAAAAAAAAAAAAANTTTTTTTTTTTTTTTTTGCAGTTCTGCACCTCTGTCATTTACTCCTCTCTTCCACTGTGGTCACAGGTGCTCTCTCTCGCTCTCTCTCCTCCTCATCCTCTTCCCTGGACTCTCGGCACGGACCAGCTGCTCGACCTCGTCCGCTGCCAAGGCAACGTCCTCCCTCCAGGCAGAGACGNTCGGCACGGACCAGCTGCTCGACCTCGTCCGCTGCCAAGGCAACGTCCTCCCTCCAGGCAGAGACGAGAACGTGTTTCCCCAAATCCCAGGACCGCACCTTCACCAGCCCTTCGCTCATCTCCTGGCACCACCGTGCTTACAACAGGTCTGCGCCATTTTCACACATTAATTAGCGTCCTTGGCCTTTCAGGATTTTGTCCCACAATTATACAGATAAAACTGGATCACACTGACGACAGTAATTATCACGGTGTTGAATACGTCTTCTCTTGATCTTGCTCCCAGCTCTGCGAAGCCGGACCTGTTCAGCTAGTAGTTCTGTGTGCGAGGGCTCGGAGGTGCGCCTGGGGGAGAGGGTGCTGGTTGTAGGCCAGAGAACCGGCGTGGTGCAATTCTGTGGAAAGACAAGCTTTGCTCCAGGTTTGTTGTGAAAAACTGACCTCATCCTGTGAAGTTCTGACACTAAAATCGCAAACATGAAACATTTTCTCTTATTTCGGCTTTCATTTGGAAGATTTTTTGCAGCTTTGAACTGAATTAAATCACACATAATCTGTAAGATTACTTAACCACATTTCTCTTAAAACATCAGAAACTGATGTCACAAGGGTAAAGCACAGATATTGATTCTACAAACCATAGTGTTTCACACTGCTCTTCAATGATAATTGCACATGTTGTTTCCTACCATACTAAAGTAAATGTTAAAAATCTGGCTGCCGAGGTTCAATAAAAAAAGAAAAAGAAAAAAAAACACTTGGCATGTGGGACTTAGATTTTAGGATGAAGCCCAAAAATGCTTCAAAGCAAATAATGACTTTATACTTACTTCACTATAAGTCAAGTCAGACATAAAAAAATTCTAATTACTGTTAGTTTCTTAGTATTTCATTTGTAGTATTTCCCCAAATGCAGACTAGCTCCTAGCTGCTGGTATTTATGATGAAAGAATAGCTCAGATAGCGATTGCATTGTCATGGGCTTACAAGTACATTTCTAACAGTTGATTCCTGATTTTTTTTTTTTTTTTTTTANTTTTTTTTTTTTTTTTTTTAATGCACTTAAGTTGCAGTTTTGTGGACATATTTTACAATAATTTTTCATTTCACAAAGTGAGTGAGTTTTGTCTTAATGCTCTAGAAATAACACATAAATAAACAAATGATAGAATAGTCAGCTGGTGTCAAGATATACACCTCTGGTTGCTGAAACTCCATAGCTTATCCTCTGTTCTTTCTGAAAGAAGAAATGCTGGTATTGTTTGCATAATCATTAAATATCTGTGAAATATTACCACTGTTGAAATGTGTCATGTAGAGAAAATGATAGAAGCTCCATTAAGCTCTTAATGTTTCAACTTTTATGAGCTGCACTGCTGCTCATGCACCGTTCTTTTGCAGTGCAGCCCTGGACAGCAAATACTTGACGAATAAGATAATGTAAAAAGTGGCTGCTGAGCAAAACCATTAAAAAAACAAGACAGAAAGTGTCTCAGTGTTCGTTAATATTTAGGTAGTAGTTCTGCTCAGGTGTCAGTCATGTATGAACTACAAATATATCCCATATCACTGAAGATCATGCTTTGGGGATTTGAAGCTTAAGTCTTCTTTTGATAGTCTTAAACCAAATCACTTGTCATCTCAGCCTCTTCTACTCCAAAAGCAGTTCTCTTCTTTTTTTTTTTTTTTTTTTTTTTAAATTTTTGGTAAAGGTGAGCATGCTGCTGTTAATGTCATCCTTCTCACATTCCGTCTGTGGCAAACTCAGGATGTCTTAAAGTCATTAAAGGAGAGGAGAGATGTTTTCAACTCACTTTCCCTTTTGCACAGTATGAGCTTACATCATTTTAAAGGGCAGCGGCTGAAAGTTACCGAGCTATTTATTTAAGGACCAGAGAGGAGGGAGCGTTATACTGTACCATGCTATAGGCCAAAGATTAACTGACGGGAAAAGGCTGAGAGCTCCGCTAAAACATTTACATCTTTATTGTTTTAGTAGTTAATAGAGACACACTATCTTAGTGAACCACCACCACAAAAATCACACTTTAGGGTATTGCTGTCAATTTATTTCTAAAGAAGATGGAGAGCTTTTTATATAAAATTCATTGTGGTGATGTAACACCCGCAGCTATACTGAAAGTACATGCTGTACCTTTTTTGAAGAAAGGTGCAATGAAATATAGCTTAGCTTATTTAACCAGCTAAGTCAATGTCATGTTAACACTTTTCACAATGACCAACATTACACGACTCGTACCTTCAGCGGCCTGTTATTATGTTAACTTTAATTGCCTGTTAACTTTAATAATACACTGTCACATTAAGAAATAAAACATATTTTGTCATTTTACTACTTAATCCACGCAATCTTTTTCAGGTGTATCTGTTGCTTGAATGATTTGGAGTGTTTTTAATCTGCTGCTTGTACAACGTAAACGACAGTAAACCCCAAAGATTTGGCTGACATGAAGAGATGTCCAACTCAACTTGGTAGTACGTGTTTACATATTAAAGGACCATACCATCCATTTTGCATTTTGAGCCTAATATATTCAATTTTCGTACATGTTACATTACTGACAATCATTTCCCAAAGGATAAAACCATATTTCAACTTTCCTGATATTTTGCAAAATCTCTTAATCTTTCAAAATCAAATATTCAAGTGATACATCCACCTTAAAAATCGGTGTTTTGTCTGCTAATAGTTAAGCAAAATTATGAAGTCAGTTGTTAAAATTTTTCAATAAATGCAGGTCTTCTTTTGGGACTGTATATTCCCTGGTGGAGACCCACATTCAGTCTGCACTTTTTATTGCGGTTAAACGCTAAAATTACGAAACTTCTAAAAAACCTGAATACACGTCTTGTTCATGATGATGGATTACCTATCCCAAGAACGCTTCAAGTATCAACAAGTTGATTTTAATAGCGTACCAGAATGAACTGAAACCAATGGTGGTCTGGAAGGTAGGAAAAACATTTTAAATTCACTGTTCCAGTAGTATGCTTTGAGAAATGATTGTCAGTAATCTTACATGTATGAAAATTGAACATATTAGGCTCAAACATGCAAAATGGGTGGTACAGTCCTTTAAGGCTATATCCTTAATATTGACTAACCTTAAAAAATGGACTTTTTTCTCTCTGTTGGCACTTTCCATTAACACTAAAACAGTGCTTTGTTTTTTTTTTCTTCACACCCAAAAACAGAGTTCTCCTCTACAGCAACCAACAGTGCAACAGCAGTAACATTCCTGAGGTGCTATTGTTCACTTTGGCAAACAGGAAGAATATATTTACTGCGAGTAAATCGCTGTTTTATACACATGTAGTCATCTGACAATATGTTGGTGAAAACACCTGTTTTATTTGTTCGGTTCAGAAAGCTGGAGGCAACAGAATGAACGTTTGTCCTTGTTTACACGTGGACAGGAACATTTCTAAAATAAGATAAAAATGCCAGTGAGGGTTTACATGTGAAAACAGTGTTTTTAGATTTAGCTATCTCAGCACAGACATGGCCTAAATCTGATGGGCCCTCCTCAAAGTGTTTCTTTGACACTGTTTTTGATTGCAAGTCAAGTTTATTTGTAGCCCCAATATCACATGCAATGTCTCAAAGGGCTTTACAGGCCCACACATCAACTGTTCCTGACCCAGTCCAAGCTCTCTGAGAAGATGAGGAAAAACTCCCTAAACCTACTATGTAAGGAAAATGGAAGAAACCTCGAGAGAGGCTATTCAAAGAGAGATTCCCTTTGCTTAATCAGAATCAGAATGCCTTTATTGTCATTGCACAGAGTACAACAAAATCTATAACGATCCTTGACAGCGCATTCACACATAAACAGGGAGGTCAAAATTTCTCTTATGGTAAATATGTAGATAAAAAGTCTAAAAAAAAACAGAACATCATAGGGGAGAAGCCAGCTGGGCACCTGACATGTCAGGTCTGACTGCCTGTCTGTCTCTGTTTGTCCAGGTCTCTGGTTGGGCATCGAGCTGGACAAGCCAAGTGGGAAGAACGATGGATCAGTAGGAGGGCTGAGATACTTCAGCTGCCCACCAAAACATGGCGTGTTTGCCCCTCCATCACGCGTTCAGAGGTGAGTGTGTAAGTCTAATAATTAATAGTCACTTTTGTGTTGTTTCCCCCTTTGGTCACCCAGAGAAAACAAAACCGATTTGTTAAGCAAGGATATCAATCAATTCTTGGAAGTTCAGAGCAGATTTTTTTTTTTTTTAAACGATGCACTGTGGAAACCTCAGGGTCGCGTTTCATCGCTCTCGTTAATTAAAATTTCTGATTGCACTAAAGAGATCTTTGACAGTGTCATTGGTGCGAGCCTTGACATATTTGATTTTGCCCTCTGTGCTGCAAACACTTCTGCTCTTTATTGGTGATTAATGAGTTGGAGTCATGAAACGGGAAACCTGAGGCCATTTTCCATCACATCTCTTCTGTTTAACGTGGCACCTTGCAATGAGTCATGATCAAGTATTTCTAAATGAGTCTCTTTTAGAAATATAGATTTTTGGATAGCGAGTATGCGTGTGTCATTTGTTTACCTTAAAAAATAATAGGTGGGAGATTTATACCATATGCTAGTGATTCTCAGTGCTGGTCATCAGGTATCACAGCAGTGTGTATTTCCCATCTCTCTCTGCTCTACCCATAGGTGATTAGCTAAATCTGGTGTGTTTAGCAAATTCAAGATCTGGGAGGCATCAACTCCTGAAATAAACACATCTGATTTAGCTAATTGGGTGTGTGTAGAGCAAGGAGAGATGGAAAATACGCAGTGCTGTGGTACTTGAGGACCAGGATTGAGAAGCATTGCCATATGCTATTTTCATTTTTTTAAAAAAGCCTCAGATTTTGTTTAATAATTTTACCTCAAAGCAAAATTTATACCAAAACTGTGTTTTGCAGTCGCTAAAGCTGTTGGAGGAGTAACTGCATAAAATGGAGACTGGCCCGTTTTGCAGTTTGTGGATGTCATTTCATTCAAAATATGCTTTCAACTAAAATACCCTCGTCTCTCTCAACATCAAAACAGCCTCTTAGCAATCTGATGTGTTGAATCCAGTCGGGTCAAACATTCATGGTGGTGTTTCTTAGCTAGACATATAAGTACAGTAAAAATGTTAGCATGCACAACAAAAAAGCAGACAAAATTGGATTATAAAAGAGTGTTTTGAACACAGTTAAGATACGTAATAATAACTTATGTCAGTAAATAATAGTTTATCTTAGCCGTGACTTAAGTTTGGGAAATAAGACGAGTGTTTGATCTTAGAGAGAGAGATTTGTCTGTGCATCATTTCCTATGTTTAAGTAATATTAATGATTTTAATGTTGCTGGTAGATACAGATAATTTGGTCTTAATGGTACTCGGAAGGGTCAGATGTGACTATGAGACGTCTGAGAACACGGGGCCATGTCGACAATTACTAAAAGATATGTATTAATGTAACTGTCATTTTATTTTTAATTAATTTATTTGTTTGTAAGTCGGAATGCTGTTTATTTCTAAATCAAGTTGTTAGATTAAATTTGACATACTGGGCCTCAGGTTGGGCTGGGGCTGAGAATTTCATTAAGTCTAGGGCTTTGGGTCGGGTTTGGACAGAACTGCGTATGGCCAGGTACGGGCCTAAAATTGGGGTCCATGCAGGGCTGTAATACAGACAGGCCTTGGAAATGTTTTTTTCCAAAACAAGCAAAATTAAATGTTCCAACAGGGAATGCCAACTGTTCAAATAAGCACATGACAAAAGTCTGAGGAGAACAACTCTGGACCGAAAGCAAAATTAAAGTATTTTGATCTCTTGAATATATTTTGAAAATGTGAAATGCATTTTATCATGTAAATAGTTATTTATTTTTAAATAGTTATTTATTTTGACATGTTCTTCAAAAAGCAGTGTTAAAGTCTGTATTTTCTTCTTTAATATATTTTGAAAATGGAATATTCATTTTAATATGTAAATGGTTATTTCCTAATAGTTAATTATGTTGGCATATAGATATTTATTTTGAGTAGTTATTCGTTTGAAGTAAATAGAGTTGTTCACGAGCCTTTGTTTGACTCGGTTATTACTGAACTCGCCTGTCACACACTGTGCCACCCACCACCACAAGTACATTTTACACCTGTGGGAAACGCTGTATACGTTACAACTCTTGTGAGTGTACAGTTGAATAGGCTATGAGTTACAGCATTATCATTTCTCTACGATTCTATTGTTACTCTGTAACTGAGATTATCTTTGTGCTTTGTTACTGTCCATGGGACTCATATCTCATGTCCTCTCTGTGTGTTCTCTTTAAAAAGATATAGACATCTATACTTACAGTGTATTTCTTCTCAACCCTCCTTATATCAATGACTAAGGCATGGCCTTTTCTTTATAATATATAAAGTATGTTACAATGATGTAAGGTGTGTGTGTTTGTATGTGATTTTATATATTTATGTTTGCGTTTACATGTGCGTGTATGTGCATGAAGACAACCTGCATATGACAAACGTGCAATAATGTGTGTTGTCTGGCAAAGCTTATTATGGTACTACCTTTTTTTTTTTTTTNTTTTTTTTTTTTTTTTTTTTTTTTTTTTTTTTTTTTTTTTAAGTTCAGTGCCCATAGATAACATACTTTTATTACAGGTGACCTGTATTATATTATTATTATAGGGAGGGTTTGAAATCAGAATCTTAGTTTAAACCATGCAGTGACATGGGTTTCACATTGGAGAAGTTTTCTTTCCAGAGTAAGGCAATTTTAGTGCTTGTTCAGTACCAATGTACTGTAGGAAACTGGATGTGCACTCACATTAACATTCGGTATCTTATAAAACTACCCTGTTTTCCCAGAATATATATTGTACTTCATTCTTACATGATTTTTCTCTGCACTAAGATATCGGTGCCTTTTTGCTGCTTCATCTTGGCAAATAAGCATTCCATCTTCAATTCAAGATTCAGCTAAAGCGATTTTGAGTTTGTTTTTTTTTTTTGTTGCCAAATTACGTACTTAACATGCGTTCAAGTGGGACAGTCTCAGAGGTGGTGTTTGGATGCCTTTGCTTGCGGGAATGGCGAAGCCTACTTTCCGTGTTTACATCTCTCTGCCCTGTTTTCTTCTTTGGTGCATGAGTCGGAACCTCTCCCACAGCACGCGAGCGAATGAAAATTCCACCAGAGGCTTCATTATTTCAGATTAGCTCAGGCTTGCACACCCCACAGACAAAGTGTTGACTCAACAGATGCATTAAGTGCCAAGTTGGTTATTTTTGGACATCATTTAATTCTGGGGATATGCAAACGTTGTCCAACATACATATTAACAAGCGACTAAGTTATTCATTGACACACATTGCTAAGTCCTTACTTTACATTTTCTGAAAGTGTGTAACGATTGTTGACCTTTTTTTAATTAGATTAATAGTACGCTGCCTCATGTGCGTAATGTGTCATAACCAAGCAAATGCTGTTTCAGATACTATTGAAATATAATATATCCCATCCATCCATCCATTTCACACTGCCTTAACCAGGTCGTAGATGCAGCAGGCTAAAGAAAGTAGCCCACATATTCTGCTCCCCAGCTCAGCTCTTCCTGAATTGGGAATTCCAAGGCGTTCCCAATCCAGATGGGATCAGCATATTCTTAATTCTGTCTGTGGTCTTCTCCTGGTTGAACTTGACAGGAATATCTTCCTAGTCAGACATCCAGAAGGAATTGAGATTAGAGTCCTGAACTACCTCACCTGGCTCTCTTCAGCACGATCGAGTGGCGGTTCTACTCTGAATTCCCTCTTGACGTACAAACCTCCTCACCCTGTGCCGAGATTGATCTGGTAAACTGACAACTTTGCCTTCAGGCTCAGCACTTTCCATAACCACTAAAGTGAAATACAGCTCCCGCATCACTGCAGACTCTACGCCAATGCACCTAGCGATCTCTCGCAAGGCGTCCTCTTCTCACTTATGAAACAGGACCTCAACATACTTGAACTCCTTCACTCGGGGCAGCAACTCACTCCCAACATGGTGAGAATAATCCATGTAATGGAAAATTATAAGTCTCTATTACAGTATGTAATGCTCATTGCCAGTTGTAATTAGAAGGAAAAATAATGAAATGTGTCTATATGGATGTTTATTCAAAGTCTTGTTGTTGCCGCGATGTAGAACACAGATTGATGATTGAGATTGATTGATGAGTACAAATCAACATGACCTGTTCAAATCAATACTTAACAGACACAAAGCATACAAGAACCATAGGCTTTGTCCCAGAAACTACTGATGTGATCATTTGTCTGTTGTCATAAACTCAAATGTTAGTTACACAACTGTCTGAGGGGTATAAGTAGTTTGGCTTACTAGAATACAGATACACAGCATAGATGCATGTTCTGTGATTCTCCTGTTTTGCAAAATAACTTCCAGATGAAGAGTACTCTGTGTGGCTGTTTCATTAGCCTCATCTCACCCACCCATGAATTAGATTTCCACCACATCCATCACTTTCTGGCAGAGCTCCACGGCCTCAGTTTTGGAGGTGCTGACGCTCGTTCCAGCTGCTTCACACTTGGCTGCAAACCACCCCAGTGCGTGCTGGAGGTCACAGCCTGCTGAGGCAACAGGACTACAGTACATCATCTGCAAAAAGCCAAGATATGATCCAGAGCTCACCATACAAGACACTCTAACTTGAGATTATCTCCATAAAATCCATGTCAATTTGGACCCAATCTGAAACAGACCCTGGAAAACTCAAACCCAACCTTGCATAAATTAATTTTCAAGAAAAGAGACCCGAGATGTTCTACTTTGTCTTAAATTGGAAAAAAAAAAATTAGGCTTACATTAAAGGGCTCATCCAATAAATTTTGGAAGATATGGTGCCCTTTTTTTCCCAGTATGTTAAAAAAGCTGAACTCTTACACAGCCCTGACTGAAAGGTCTACAATGGTTGACTGTTTTGTCCAACATGACAAAGATTGGTATGATTTGATTGCATAGAACCCACACATTCCGAATGTCCATATATTGTTCTACTCACTGACTTTTTTTTTTTGTTTGTTTTTGTAGGGTTTCTTTCCTTTCCTTTCTGTTGTTGCTAAAGTGTGAACTTACTTTGGTTATATGGCAAAATTATTGCTACATACATGTAATTGTAAATGTTTTTCTTCAAAAACCAAATAAATTAAAGTTAGAAAAAAAAAGAAAAACAAGAGAGACCCAACCGGACAACAGTCAGACCTCTATGGAAGAAAAATAGGGTCATACAGATTTGAATTTATATCAACACAGAATCTAAAGCCACAAATTCAGATGTCAAAATTCAAGTTGCGTATATTCAAAATGCAGTATTCAGGTTGCTCAAATTCAGATTGAAAAAATTCGGTTTGAAAATATTCAGATAAAAAAAAATTCAGATCAAAAAAATTCAGATTGAAAAAATTCAAGTAGAACACTCGGGATGCCAAGGATAGGCAATCAAATCAGGTTGCAGTCGATCCTACTTTTGGCCTATCAGCTTGTGTTCTGCCGTAATTTCACAAGTAGAAGAAGAAGGAGTNGTCGATCCTACTTTTGGCCTATCAGCTTGTGTTCTGCCGTAATTTCACAAGTAGAAGAAGAAGGAGTAGTCATTTGAACAATGGCATCCAATGATGAGTGCATTTAGCAGCAGCTGAAAATACCACAGACCAAATGACAAATTTTATCTGCATCACAGATGTGACGTGTCCATGGTACACCCCAATACTAACATGAATTTTTCGACTTCATATAAGTGTAACAGGGTTCTATCTGTTCCCACTTACCAAATATGTATACAGTCTAGTTATTGGCTCATGGCGCCCTTTCTCTGCTGGCAGATATGTAGCCTGTCAGTTCATCAAGGAATGTCTGAGGTCGGTTACTAGGCTCAGATAAACATAAACATTGTGTTGCTATGAGTCATTTTCCATGTAAATATTAGTATAATCTGCCACTGTTAAAATATATAATTTAACTAGCATTTTATTTGGAATTGACACATTTGACAGTGCCAAATTATTAATTTTTACACAAAATAACACATTTGTCTGCCAAGCTAATGTGGCAAAGCTAATTTATGTACCGATCTCTCGTAGTGTGTTGAGACTGATCCGAGTGCAACGAGCCAACTGTTATTTGTCTTATTATCCAGAATAAATGCTAGCATAAGCATTTACCTCCCTCCCGTTTCATTGATGAACCCCAAAGAAAACACCACACAGAAAAGATTATGCTGAACCAACCATCGGTTACATAAACACACGTGTCTTATCTACAGTTCACGTAAATGTGGCCGAGTTAATCAGACAAACTGCATAGGTGTATGTGTCAGTAGTTTTTCTGTGTACTTGTGACACAAATGTGACATGAATTAACACAGTACTCACACCCTTTCATATTTAAATGCAGTTTAGACATTAACAGTAATAAAGTAGTAAAGAAGTAATAAAGTGGACTATATGCACCCGTTGTTGGCTGCTATTGTTCGAATGACTTCTCTTTCTTCTTCTACTTGTGAAATTACAGCAGAATGCAAGCTGATAGGGCCAAAGTAGGATTGATTGCAGTGCGATTTGATTGTCCATCCTTGATATCCCGGATGTTCTACTTAAATTTTTTCAATCTGAATTTTTTTTCCGTCTGAATTTTCTCGATCTGTTTTTTCAAATTGAAGTTTTTCAATCTGAATTTTTTTCAATCTGAATTTTTTCAATCTGAATGTTTTTCAATCTGATTTTTTTCATCTGAATTTTCTCAAACTGAATTTTTTTTCAATCTGAATTTTTTCAATCTGAATTTTTTTCACACTGAATTTGAGCAACCTGAATATTGCATTTTGAATATACACAACTTGAATTTTGAGATCTGAATTTGTGGCTTTTAATTCAGTGTTGATTTAAATTCAGATCTTTATGACCCTATTTTTCTTCCATAGACCTCACCTGAAAATAATTACACCCAATCCAAACTTGACTCACCCAAACAGAAAGAGAACACCAACACTTGGCAGCAGCAGCAGCATGATAATCCACCAAGTCACGAGCAGCTTAGTTTTCAGTTTCCTCCTCATGTCCAGAAATAACGCCTTGGTTTCTCCCACTCTCGTTCTCACCTCAAAAAACACATTTCCTCCAGTGGTGATTATGATGCACCGAGTGATCAGAGCTGATAGGAAATCCTGTCAGATCCACTCGAGTGTTAGACATATTGACGCGCAAACCCGAGACCTGTGGCAAAAAAAAAATGGGACCCACTTTGACACAATTAGAATAAATACATCGGATCTCTGTTTGTAGGAACTGAGTAATTAGACTCAGAGAGTTTTCCTCTTCTTTTCCCTCCTTTTTTTTTGTTGCTTTGACTGTTTTACTGTTTCTTTTTTTTTTTCTTTTTATGTCGCCCATCTGAGATAAAAGCTGCTGTTTGAAAAGTCAGTACCTTTGTTTTCTTGCATCCTTTTCACTCGCTTCTTTTTTTCCTAATTAACCCAGAGGCCCACCTACGCTCAACTGAGCACATGGCTTCACTGCCTCTCACATTCTCGCCATCCAGCATCTTGTTTCTCCTGTTTTCTTCTCCTGTCAACAGCTATCAGGAGCCATTAGAAAATCAAACAGCTTCCCGTATGCTCCCCCTCACTTTATTTTTTGCTTCTCTACTCCCACAGACATCACTTAGTGAAGAACGTTACTCTTATTTCCCATTTTGTTCATTTCGCAACATTTGCCGTCTCCTGTTTAATGGCTTTCATAGCTCAAATATAATAATAGTCATGTAAGAAAACATCAGTAAGCAGGACAGGTGCTCTTGTGCAAGCAGCAGAAATTGTGTTTTTTTTTTTTTTTTTTTTTTTTTTTTTTTTAAATCTCTTGCTGTCACATTCTGTGTTGGAGAAGGGACCGTCGTTTAATGCAGTCAAATCTTCCTTAATTTAAACACTTAAATCAACACAGGTATCTGTTTGTATTTAATGAATTTGCAGATCTGACATTTGAATTTTTATTCCACATTCGTTCTGTCTGGATTGTTTGAGGTAGAAGGGGAATAGAGACAAAACCTCGTTAAATGTCAGAAATATCAGTGCAGGTTTTGCGCTGTAGTCGTCTCATGTTGTAAGAACTCAATTAGGTTCCAGAAATGTTTTGCACATAAATGTATTTTAATCTTTCTTTCTTTTTTCTTTTCCATGCAGGATCCATGGATCTGTTGATTGCCTTTCAGAGCTCTCTTCATCTCGCCTCAATCATTCTTTTAGCGGTGAGAATTCTGCCTTTACTCCACACTTTGACTGGGTTAGTGAGTTTGAAATGCATGTTTGAATGTGCGTCATGCTGTGTGCGCTGTTAGAAATTGCGCATGGGAGTTCTAACCTTCTGATTGCCGTGCAGGGACAATCCGTCGCAGTTTTAGCACATCATCAGCCATCGCCACCCCGAAGGAGATGAGCAGAAGAAGCCCAGTTGCCAGGTGCGTGTATATATGCGTGTGTATGTGTGATTTTTTTNTTTTTTTGTTTTTCCCCCCCACACAGCCCAGTGCTTTCCAGATTCACCCTAATCCCCTGCAGTGGTGGCAGAATCGATACTGATAAGAACCAGTGTTATTAGTCAGCGAAAGGTTCCTTTTAAATGGCTGGTGCATGATTGTGGTTATAATGAGAATGAACAGGGAAACAGGGAATTGAAGATCAATCGCTCACACACGAAGCCCCCCGTGCATTTTCCACTTACTTTTTATATGTCCTCTCACACCGCATATTTTTTCTCATAAATCTCTCTTGCTGTGTTCTTCCCGTGTCTCCACGATTGATTAAAAAAAACAAAGAAGCCGCTCCAACCCTCACCGTCGGCGTTGGAGCACCCTCAGCAGTGGCAGTGGCGGTGTTCACAGTAGCATGGGAGGGTCCAGCCCCTCGCCGAGCTCAGACGGCCAGATTCGTCTCCACGTGGGCACACAGGTCCTGCTGAACAGCGCCAATGAGATGGCGTTTATTCGTTACCTGGGCACAACAGACTTTGCCCCGGGTCTTTGGCTGGGCCTGGAGCTGCGAAGCCCCAAGGGTAAGAATGATGGCTCAGTGGGCGGCCGCCGCTACTTCAACTGCCGCCTGGGCCACGGCGTGCTGGTCCGCCCCAGCCGCGTCACCTACCGTGGCATCAACGGCGCACGGTTGGTGAACGAAAACAGCTGAGGATCGGCGGGAAGAATTTTGGGGCCCAGCACACCCAAGGAAAGTTGAGAGGCTGTAACTATTTTTGCTTTTTGTATTTTAACATTTTTCATTAATTTAGTTTACTTTGTCCTCCTCCAGGATGGGAGTTAAAATTATAAAATCAGTTATTAATAGTTTAAATTTAAACTACTGGTTTTGTTAATAAAAGTGAGGAGGGAGAGAAAGCACTTTAGTAGTTTAACTTAAATTCATTACATTTAAGTTGGTTTAGATGAAGGGGAAGGTGTCTTTGTAAGACATGACACACTGCACTAATTTTTGATCTGATTGCACTGACAAGCATCAGTATGACAACATGTAGTATGGATTAAAAAAAAAAAAAGTATTTTCTTTATACCCAAACTTAATTTGATCACATCAAATACAGATGTTTATATGTATCCCACTCTCTAACCAAAAGTATTAAAAGCACTTTGGAACATGACATTTCCTGGAGTCAACACGTGGAGCTGCATGCAAACAACTGATGGAAGCTGAGTCATACATATACATTTTGAGTGTATAAATTATTGCGAAATAAATGAGAATGAATTCAGCACGGCTTCTGTCTAACTCTATCAGATTGCGGTGACACGATTCTGGCTTAGACTCCCTCTTAACCATCCACAGATGAATTATAGTTAGACTGAGCCGTGGGGCAGCGGAAGTCTTACTTATTGCTCCCTTGACTATATTACACTCTGCTTACTGGCTGTCTGGAAGCATCATGAAGGCTGTGGCATCATATAGCTACAATATCACAGTCTGTCATATCACATTTTAAAGTTTCCCTTGATAAAGTACAACTGGCAGCACAGTGGCAGAAAGTCTGATCATAAACCCAATTTATCCATGTTGACTGATTTGAACTCAGACCAGTCAGAGCTGCGATTTGTGTTGATTAAATCAGACATTTTGGAGTTTCCAGCTGGAATCGGGACAAATCTGAACGTGATCCTGCAGTTTTAGCCAGCTGTTGCGCTCAGCCACAACTGTAAACTACAAATGCCAGTTGTTGTTTGACACTGAGTCACTTTGAATTGTAAAGTTTTCCAAGCGTGTTCCCAGCCCTCCAGCCTGCCAGTGTAATACTGCATTAATGCATTTTGGAGAGAAAAAACACATTGCTGAGATTTTGGATGTGGCTTAATTGTATTGGATGCTTAGTAAATGCAGGAAATTTGCAGCCATTCAGAAGTTTCAAGGGTAGTGTAGTTTCAAGGAGCACTCTTCGGTAAAACAGTCATGCACTGACCAATTAGGGAATGTAGACCACAACAGAAGCCCAAGAATCTCCAGTGGCTTCTCTCATTGATCAGTCTGGTCAGGCCCCTGCGATTGAAAGCGGTCGGAGCAGAAGGTTCTGTGAAATGTCATCGCAGTTCCACGGATGAAACAAAAGAGTTTCTTAGAAGCTCAATTGATTGTCCTTTACAATCGCTGCGGAAACACTATCTTCTTTGAAAATAGCATCTCATTTTGCATTAAAGTCATCTCTGTGATCATTTCTGGCTTTTCTTTTACAGTGTTCTATATATACAGTATACTTGCGTTTTTTTTTTTGTTTTTGTTTTGTTTGCATCTGGAATCCCAGTCTTATTGCAGCACGAGTGATTTTAAATGTCACTGATGGGTTTGAAACTCCTTTGGTGCCGTTTGTGTGGGCAATAATTTATTTCATTCCTGAATTAATTCCTGCTTTGCAAGAGTATTTGAAGNGGGGGGGGGGGGCGGCGTTGGAGTGTTGCATTTACATGTTGTGCAAAAGGACAGTATTTGTAAAATACAGAGTAAAGATTCTATTCTAATTTGACCTCCTCTTCTTGTGTCTTTTCTTTCTTTCTTTTTTTTTTTTTTTTTTTTTCTTGGGTTGTTGTTAAAATTGTAGAAAAATGTTGTCTTAGGCACAATTTGCAAATCTGCTCACTTTTCCCTCTGATTCCACTGGACCTCATCCCAGCCAAAGCTGAATGAGTCTCACTGCTGTTTGCTTACCTGCAGAAAATCAATAACCTAAGTTTCCCTTAAAGGACCATACCGTCGATCGTGCATGTTTGAGCCCAATATATACAACCTGCATATATGTAATGTTATTGACAACCAATTTCCAAATCATAAAACCGTATTTTAGTTTTCCTGTTATTTTTTTCAAATTCCCTCATCTTTCAAGATCAAATATTCAGGTGATACACACCTTAAAATTCAGTGTTGTGCCTTCTAGCACTTAGTGTATGCACAATTATAGAAGGCACGGTCATTTTAATTTCTCGATAAAAGCTGCCTTCTACTGGGACTATATTTCACGGTGGAGACACATCTTTTCCGTGCAGCTTCATGTTGGATCAGTTAAATTAAGTTACTTCAACAAAAAAAACCCTTCATAGACATGTTTGCTATGATGGATTATATATCTCAAACATGTTTCAAGTCTCTACAACCAGATTTTTATAGCATACTGGAATGAACTGAAGTCAATGGCAGCCTGGAAAGTAGGAAAAATAATTGAAAATTTACTGCTAAAGTTTGGGAAATGGTTGTCAATAACGTAACGTATATGGATTGTATATTTTGGACTCAAACATGCACGATCGTTGGTATGTTTCTTTAAATGGTTGCTAAAGCACAAGTGACTCTATTATGTCTCGATCATGCAATATGTAGATGTCTAAGTCTGTCTGCTGCTTTCTCTTGATTAACGTGATATCTGTTTTATATACACGTAACAGGAAAGATATGACAGAGGGAAACGAGCAGGGAGGCAATGTATGCATGTCCAAACTCCAGACCAAGAGACTGATTCAAAGGTGAGAATGAAAAGAAAAATACTGTTTGGATGTTTTACTTTGTTCTTCTGAATTTTGAGTGTGTCATCGGAGCACCACAAAAACATCACGTTTCCTTTTATCAAGGACAAACTGCTCTTAAGAAAAGTTTTAACAGTACTTAAAATATAACACAGTTAATTTAACAACCAGCAGACTGAAAAATATGATTACAGTGATCACAAACTGAGTAGCAGGAGCTGCTTTCAGGAAAATATAACATTTATAGCAGGATTACTTAAAAAGTTATGAACAGATTTTAAAGAAATTTGGTGGCACGGTCCAGGGAAGAACTCAAAGTTTTGGCGAGGGTCTGGATCCAGATTCACAAATCTGATATTTCTTTTAAAGGGTTTATTATTATCGCATTTTTAGATATTCTTGCCAAGTCTCTTCAAAAGTAACACACCAACATTGAAAAAAAAAAAAGCATATGTAATATATCAGTTGATGCAATTAGGTCTGCATCTGTCNACCAACATTGAAAAAAAAAAAAGCATATGTAATATATCAGTTGATGCAATTAGGTCTGCATCTGTCAAACTTAAATCCTGTTTATGCATTTGCTGCATTTATGGATTTTGCTGTACAGTAACAAATATGGCAGAAACATGCAACACAACCAGTAATGTGTAGCTGAATGCTGGTTTGATAGGATGCAAACATATCTTGATGCACCTTTAATAGTTATGGAGATAGATCCAGAAAAATATTATGTTTTGTTTCTTTCTGTTTTGACCGGTATATTATTAGAACAAGACATTTTGTCCAGGCTTGTTTTCTCTTGGTGGAGGCATGAGCATTAATAAGTGTCCTTCTACTTTATCATATTATTCCTCGAACTTTACAATAATTTGTCTGATTTGAAGCAGAATTTGCCAGTTGAGTGTCTACATCAGCTAACATTACTTATTGATAAAGTGGGGACTTTTGCTGAATATTCCTCAGGACTGACTTACTGAATCGTGTCCAGTGGAGCTTTTGAACAGCTTTGGTGTGTCAGAAAGTAAAATATAAAAGACGTCTCAGCACCGCAGCGGGCAGTCATCATGTAAATGTGTTATTAGCAGGGTTGGGAGGGTTACTTTAAAAATGTAATCCAGTCAAGTTACTAATTACCTGCTCAAAAATGTAACCAGTAATGTAATCCAACTACTCCAATATTACATTTCAATCAAGTAATGTAACTTGGTTACTTTCCATTACTTTTGGATTACTTCAATCAATAAAATGATTCATATATTTTATATAGACTTTTATTTAAATTTATTCTGTAAAACAACAGAACAATGTAAGATAAGCTTAGAAAATGGGGACATGAAAGTTAAATTCAGGCAGCAGGCCTGCATTTCTAAATTACATTATAGGCTTACAGAATAGTACAGTTAACAAAGCAAAAATAAAATCTGGTCTTTTTACAAAGTAAAAACAAAATGATCTAAATTTTTTGTACATGGATTAAGAGCATCCATAGTATTTTTAACAAATCAGAAGCTAAAAAAAAAAAGATGTTAATTGACTGTTATGATGCTGCTACTACCTACAGTAGTTTTNTTTTTTTTTTTTTTTTTTGTTTAATAAATCGTCAACCTAACAGCATCTCTCTCTCTCTCTCTCTGTGCTTCATTGAGAGTCACTACAATAATAATAATAATAATAATAATAATAATAATAATAATAATAATAATATTGTAGTTGTGATATTGAAATGTTGGCTAACATTAGCTTTGGCTACCTGGTTTGTGTGCAGCTAGCATTAGCGGTTGCCCGCAAATGTTTCTTTAGATTAGACCAGATTAGTTTTTGGATGCTGACAGTATTTTCACAGCCAGAAGGCATAAATTGCACTATTCCCTTTTCTGCCTTAAAGACAAAATAGTGGCAAAATTTTCACGCTGTGAAAGTATTTTTTTCACTGGTGTCCATAGCAACGCTTGTAAAAATTTGAACGTTGTTGCGACAGATGTTATGTGCGCATGCAAGTACTTGGCAAAAAAAAAAATCTTTCTATTTTCAAGTGTAATCATGACAGTAATCCCCATTTTCTATGTATCTGTAATCTGATTACACTTTTTTCTCTGCAACTGTAATGGAATACAGACTTTTTTGTATCCTGATTACGCCGTTACACGTAACCGTACCAGTAATGTAGCACCATTACACGTATTTTGTTACTACCCAAGTCTATTAGGTGAATAAAGGAGTCAGTCATGAGCCACCAGAGGATCTTGTACTGTAATCTGTTCATAACCCAACTGGTTATGATTCACATATTTAGGATATGTTGAGAGTATTTGGATGAGCCCTTACATATCTCCTGCTCAGGTCACACAGGCTGTTAACACAAGCTGCCAGGAGCTTTCTGAATCTCCCTCTGTGGCTTTTCCTCGATTTACTTTCTCCACCTGCATCCACTGGTAGATTTTTCCACTTCCTTTGACAGCTTTTTCTGCCTTTTTTAGTGTTAGCTGCCTGGTTTGCTCTGATATTAAACAGGTTACTGCGACATGGAGACAGTACTCTCCTTTTACTTTTGCTTCTGTCTGCATAAATAGCATCATGGCTATATTTTGATATCTACGAGAAAAAAAAACATATCAGTGACAGCAATTACTGTCACTGTTGCTTTTTGGGATCATCTCTTTGTCTTGCGTTGAAGGTAACTAACTGTACGGCACCTACAGCCAAACCTTTTCATTCTATTTTAGTGACAGACTCTTCTGCTGTAGACAAGAATGTGTTATTAATTGGTCAATTCACAGCTTCACACTGCGGTCAGGTTACTCTGTGCCAATACAGGTAGCCACTAATGATGTTTAACTGTCCAGGTTAGGTCATGTACACCGAGTGTCTGGCTGGTCTCCCAACTACGAGTAGTCACATGGGAGAAGTTTTATTGAATCTGTACTTATTGCATTGCAGCTTGGTTTAGCTGCAGCACAGCTTGTCAAAGCAGCTTCTAAGGTAGGCATGGGCAACTGGCGGCCAGGGGAGAGTCGTGTCCCAGAAAATCTCCCCTATTTCTTATTTTCAAAGCTCAGTGTTGACAGGTATGTGCTGAGTTCACAGTGATTTTTGTTTTATTTAGTGTGTGGCTCTTTGATAAGAATGACATTTTATTGGCCTCCATCCTCATCCCTGTTCTTAGGTGATTGGGGTGCCACTAACCCAGCTAGCTGAAACCTTTAATAAACACGTTATCAGCAAGGCAGATTCTATACTGGACTGTCCTGATCACTCAAACTTTCTGAGGAGTTCTGCTTCCTTCAGGCTGCCGAAAGCTACTGTAGAACACGGCGGGCCAGAGTCTCTTATTCCAGTTGCTGTTGACCAGTTAAACTTATTGTGTTAGCTTCAGTTTATTTATATGTAATATTTTTTAGGAGCACTTTTTATTATTTATTGGATTTTTTTTCATCTGTAAGCATTGGATATTTCATTCTTATGTTGTGTTTTATTTGAAATTCTTTAATTCTTGCTATCTTTTTGGTCTTTTGGTTGTCCTATTTCATTTACTTTGCTGCATGTTTTCCCATTATTTGTTATGTTTTATGTCTGATTGGTTGATTAAATGTTACAATGACTGTGCAAAGTAAATTTCCTTTTAGAACATTTAATAAACCTTTGAATCATTGAGAAGTGAAACGAGAAATGACACGACAGAATTCCCTTATCAAGAAGCTAGCAATCCCAGTTGTTTGTGCACTGATTTGCAGCCAATAAAAAAAGGAAGAGAACAAATATGGAGCCGTGTTTGTTCACATTTTGTCTTGCGCTGTCGTTGGCTGCAGCTCATCGCCTTTGTCATTGCCAGTCACAGCACTTATTGGTGTGTGTGTGTGTGTGTGTGTGTGTGTGTCATATTGCGTCTTTGAACTGTTCACGCACACACAGTGATCATCGTTCAAGCGAGCGAGCGCAGATTTGCCTCTGATCTGGGGTGTTTGTCTGAATTATTAACCCTCTTGGGTCTCAATATTTTTCTAGGAAGTTATTCATTCTTGAAAAAAAAAAAAANAAAAAAAAAAAAAAAAGTCTAGAATAAATTATAAAAAGTTGTAAATTTTCTACTAGATTCCAGAATATTCTGGCAAATTAAGGAAATGGGTACATTTTGATGAATGGAAATTCATATAGTCTGATTTTGCCATTTAAGCATGTCCAAGTCCTCATTATTCTAGTCTGAATCAAAATAAGACAGAATTAATGTGTCTAGTGATTAAGTCCTCATTAGTCCATGTAAGGATTTGATTTAACAGTAAATAGTTGAGTTAATGATAATGTCTTTATACAAGTAATTGCTTTATATAACCTCTGGAATTGTGGGTTATTGTGACTCTGTATTATTTTGTATTACAGAGTTTTATGACAAAATGATAACAGGAACCGGCTCATTAAGAGCTACTTTATTGGTTTAAATTGTCTTTACATCGTAAATGTCGATGTGATGCAATTAATTGCCATACTGAGTAGTTCAAAAAGGAAAAGAGGTCTACAGTCCTTGTTGAACGTGTGAGGGCTTTGTAAATTAACCGGTAAAGATGCTAGAAGCGTATAGACTTGGAATTTTGCTCTTTGCTGTCTGGAAAACAAGATAAATTCCAGCTTTTTGGATGTTGGAAGTGTCTTGTTGAGATAAAAGGACAGACCTACATGTGATGGCCCATTTTGCCAGTTTGAACCCCAAGCCAGCGTTTCTGTTCCAAAAGTGTTTGTGTTATCAGCGGTGTAAAAAAATGTGATGGATGCAGCACCTGAAACACAGCTCCCACACATCTCAGTGGGTAAGTGTTCTGTTGTGCTATCAGCACTTTGTATTCCGAGTGTTCGGCCGATGCCTGATGGGAGACAAATGCTTTTACAAACGCTCTTCTTCTCACACAGCAAGACCGCAGTCTGCAGTTTAACATCACAGATAAAAGCTCTGGCACAGCTGGCACCCAAAAAATGCTTTTTTTTTTTTTTTTNTTTTTTTTTTTTTTTTTGGTCTCTAGTAAATATATTCTGGCACTTGAACAGGACTCTACATTTGTAGACCAGTTTACACTGTGGGGATAATCCCTCTGGCTTTCCATTCATTCTGTAGCTTATTTACAGTAATGACCAGCATAATACTGATTGTTTCACAGCTGATTACTAACGTGGACAGTCATTAATTTATACTAAACACAGATTTAAAGGACCATACCACCCAGTTTGCATGTTTGAGCCTAATATATTCAATTTTCATACATGTAACATTACTGACAATCATTTCCCAAAGCATACTACTGGAACAGTGAATTAAAAAATGTTTTTCCTACCTTCCAGATCGCCATTGGTTTCAGTTCATTCTGGTATGCTATTAAAATCAACTTATTGATACTTGAATTGGGAGAGGTAATCCATCACTGTGAAAAACACGTATATTCAGCATTTTTTAGAAGTTATGTAATTTTAGCATTTAAGCACAATAAAAACAAGTGGAGTGAATGTATGTCTCCACCAGGGAATATAGTCCCAAAAGAAGACCTGTGTTTAATGAAAACTTTTAATGATCGTGACTTCATAAGGCTGTGTAACTATTAGCAGACAAAACATTGATTTTTAAGGTGGGTATAACACTTGAATATTTGATTTTGAAAGATTAAGAGATTTTGTAAAATATCAGGAAAGCTGAAATACAGTTTTATACTTTGGAAAATGATTATCAGTAACGTGACATGAAAATTGAATATATTAGGCTCAAACATGCAAAATGTGTGTGTATGTGTGTGTGTGTGTTTTTTACTATAAACTCAAATAACTACGGAGCCCCTAAAGTGACATGGGAGGGCAAAAAATGTCAGTGGAAGGAATAAAAAATAACATCCTTTTTCGAGATAAAATCTTGCAAAAGTTTTGCAAGATTTCACAAAAGTATTGCATTATCTCGCAAAAGATTACTTTTAATGAGATAACTCAAGTAACCCAAACCCAAGCACCAACTGAATATCTTTATATTTTAGTCTAAGGTCAAAGTAAAACTCAACAAATAGCTCCATTGTTGTCAAGCAATGGCGCATTAGAGTGACCTGGATATACTGTAGTTTGGCTCAGAGAAGGGTCAAGTTTTGTGTTATCTTGCAATACATTTGCGACATCTCGCAAAACTTTTTCACTATACTGCAAAAGGACACACGTTTTTTTCCTTCCACAGATTTATTTTTTCTCCTCCCATGTGCCCTTAGGGGTTCCGTAGAAATCCAAAGGAGATTCTTCTGCTTATTACTGTAAATACATCAGTGAACCTCTCTACTGTCCACGATTCCTTATTATGTCTGGAACAAGCAATTATAACATCATTATAACTATGATTATCAAGCTATAATTATAGCATCAAAGCAAAGAATTCAGGTTTCTTTTGTGGATTTGACATTAGATGAAGCAGTATAAGGCGTCGTTTTTAAATACGAAGCAGCTCATTAACGTGTTGATCTGATTCAGCTTTTACCTGAGAACAAAGCGCCGTTTAACTTAAAGGAAGCTTTATGAAGGATCTTAAATTATTATGCCACTTTTTTAGTGCAACGCCATGTTATTATGTTTTTATAATTTTATGATATTTAATGAATTACTTCCCATCTTGCCAAACATGTCTATTGTAAAGAAAACAATCCCCAGAACACAACAAAATATAAGCAGTTTAAATGGCCGTATAAAGCTACCAGCAGAATAATAGTAAAATCAGTGGCAGCAAGAACAGAAATAGAGGCTTCAGGTCCTAGACAAACACAAAAAGCTAGTTCAGCAGTATATTTAACTCAAAAATCACTCACATAGTCCACTGTCCTGGACCTTTGACACCGTGGGTAGGTGGTAAGTGGACCTCTATGATTTTTATATTTGAGTACCCTTGAAATGTCTGCATTACAGACATTTCATTATTTCAACACAGTGTCTGGTAGAAGGGCAGATTCCACTGAATATGAGCACAGCCCGTATCTCGACGTAATATTTTTAGAACGTAACGCTTCTTCGAGGCAAATTCAGGGAGGACACCTGTCTGGTATTTTTGCCTGAGTGGAGACGCATGCTCTTCTCGCCCTCATTTTCAGCTCTCAAACGCAGCCGGTGTTCTCAGAGCCACGTCAAGGCCTTTTATTTTTGTACGGAATAAAAATAGCTGAATAAGTTTATTTAGCTTTTTTTTTTTTTTTNCTTTTTTTTTTTTTTTGTGGGTGTACATATGTATTTTCTTCGGCTGAATGTTTTAAAAATGACCTTATTCCTGGAAGAATTGTTCGGAATGTAAAGAATTCTAGACAGCAAATCTTCAATAGGCCAAATTAGACATGTTGGTTAAACATAAAAACCACAAAAAGCAGAAGAGTGCTCATTAATATGCTCCCTCCTCCAAGGCCTTATAAGCCTCGGCAAAATATGTCTTCTAATAATATTCTGGCCTAAAAAGAAAGAAAACAACATAAATAAACCTAATTTTTCTGTCTCTATCTCCATAACTAATAAAGACACCTCAAATGTGTTTGCACGCTACTGAATCAGCATGAGCTCTGCTGTGCAAGCATATATTTTAGTCCACCAGAGACCAAACTGCATCTACTGATAGTCTATCATGTAATAAATATGCCTAAGAAATCAAGAAAAATATAGAAAAACACCCTGTTTCACAATATTAAGAAATTGTTCTGAAAAATTCCTGGATGAGGATCCACAACAAAATTTTATAGGTTCTTCTCTGGGCCATATTCTACTATGTTTCATATGAATTTGTTAAGAAGTTTGACTAATCTTGCTAACTATAAAATAAATAAATAAAATCCTTAATCTTACCTGTAAAGGCGACTACACACCCTGAGCAGTTTTTGGCTGTTCTAGATGAAAAGTAATGATTATGAGAGAAATGTAAAGAAATTTTTCATCCTAGATCCAAAATGGCAGTCCTACATGTCCAAGGCACGTCCAAGGATGGTGAATTTAACGTCTCTTGTGACCAAAAACAGCAATAAAGGCTTTAAATCAGCCAATAGGAAGACAGCATGAAATGTCACCATAGGACTTTGTTGAAAATTCAAACATTGTAATAAATATGAGGAAGTTGAGTCTCTTTATATTTGTAGTTAAGTGCACACAAAGTCCCACACGTTCAGCCACTGTGTGTTTTTAATCAAGTGTGATCATTTTAGCTTCAGGACTACAATCACTTGATTAAATCAAATATGTGCAATCAGAACAAATGTGGCAAATAAAAATGTAATAGTCATTTTGCACTTAACAACCCAATTCTCCTAAAAATTTATGTATTTATTTATTACAGAGGATAAAAAATTTGCCAACCCTTTGCAGTTAAGGGACAAAAGCAGGAACATGCCTCTGCAGGTCTGTGGCAGCAGATGAACGACACAAATAACAGTTAAAGGACCATTCCGGCCTTTTTGCATGTTGGAGTCTAATATATTAAATTTTCATACACAGAATGTTACTGACAATCATTTTCCAAAGCATAGTACTGGAACGGTGAGTTAAAATGTTTTTCCTCCCTTCCAGACCATCATTGGTTTCAGTTCATTCTGGTATGCTATTAAAATCAACTTGTTGATGCTTGAATCGCGAACAAGATGTATATTCAGGATTTTTTTATTTTTTTTTGAAGTTAATATAATTTTGGTGTTTAAGCAAGAAGTGCAGAGTGATGTGAAAATGCTTCCTAGTGCTGCATTCAAGTGCTGTAGTGAAGAACTGACAAAAGGAAGCATTTTCAGATCACTCCATGCTTTTATTGTGCTTAGATACTAAATTTATGTAACTTCTAAAAAAAACCCTGAATACATGTGTTGTTCATGATGATGGATTACCTATCCCAAGAATGTTTCAAGTATCAACAAATTGATTTTAATAGTGTACCAGAATGAACTGAAACCAATGGTGGTCTGGAAGGTAGGAAAAACATTTTTAATTCACCATTCCAGTAGTATGCTTTGGGAAATGATTGTCAGTAACATTAGAAAATTGAATATATTAGGTTCAAACATGCAAAATGGGTGGTATGGTCCTTTAATGTGACTCTATAGTTACGTTTGACACTGAAGCTTCAAAGCGTGTGTCAAGTGTCAGTTTCCACTGAAGCTCTGGGTTGACGCTTGTATCACCAGCGTGATGTCATTGATGATGTTTGAAGCTTCATTTTAGTGAATGACGGTATTGGTTCAAGAATCGCTTCGATTCTAGTAGACACTTTGAATATTTAAAGGAAAAAACTCAAACAGTGTGACTTTGTTGTAGTAGCGTTAACTGTGTGATAGCATTTGTATTGAGATGGAGCCAGCAGCTAAGCAAAGATTTTCTCCCATGTAGGAATAAAATTAATTAATCAAATAAAAATATGTAGACATTACATTAGCACAGTCACACACACATTTCACTCCCCTTTCTACAGTGTGCACAAGCATCACTGCCAATACACACAAGTACACGGACAGAAGCCCACTCACTATATTACCACCAAAACAATTTATCACAGGGATGTGAAAATTATACATCAATCATAAGCAGATTTTAACGGTAGGGCGCCAGATTGGAATTGGAATCAAATAAATATTATAGCTTCGAGATTCGAACTTGTCTCATATTGTCTACGTAAAACTTGGGGCTGCAGCATTAATAGTGACATCACAAGGACTTTGTCATGAGCATCGCATGTGGATCTATTTATCACGTCATCTTCTGCTATGATTTTTTTTTTCACCAGCAGGTGTCGCTAGTGTTCAGTAGAAGCTTCCATAATTGACACATTTTCAACACAATTGACTGGAACAAGGCTTCATCTCCCATCACTGCACACCTGGCCCCCCATCCCCAAATTTCAGAGCGCTCCACACCTGACACAACACGCAACACAGTCATTATATAGTAATTTATTAATTTTGGCGAATGTCATTTGAAGGGCAATTTACAGCTTTTACCAGAGCCATAGTACAATACTTTATAATTACAGCATTTACAGGTGCAGTTCAGTTTGTCTTCAAACACCAAACGATGAAGATGAGCCATGAAGGAAACACAGAATTAATGCATTCAACACAGGTACTGCAAAATACTTTCCATTAACCGATATTTAAGTTGCTCATTGACTTGGCCTGCAGAAACACATTTTTCTTAATCAGGTGGCTATGGTCCGCAAACACACATGTCGGCTCATCGTTGGTTTACATCAGGACAGGAATACCAAAAACAGTCAAGCAAAGCATCAAAAACTGACACATATGGTCATCATTCATCAAAATATCACCAGCACACTTATGGCGTTATTTAAGAGATACACAGTATGGTGTGACAGGCTACATTTACACGACCATGCACAAGCAGCCCGACTCCGATGTTTTGCTCGCATGTGACACGTATCGGATAAATAAAGATGTAAATGGTGAAAAAAAAATCAGATATTCAGATACGTTTTGGGCCACGTGCAGATACGTGTTGGATATCTGCCAACGTGACTGCGATCTAAATACAGATTGGAATTTCCTTTCCGTCTTGTGCAATAAAATGTGACACGCTTCTACTTTATCCACATATGAACAACATAAGCAATTAATACGATGTCAACAGAAATGGAGGACATCTGACATACTGCTGCAGTGCTTATTGTAAACAGATGTGATAGTGTGTGTGTGTGTGTCTGTGTGTGTGATAACGGGCTCCTGTTGCAGCCCAACTTCTGCCCGTTTCTGCAACGCAATCGCCCAACAAAAGGCGTCTGGGAGAATCTTGGTGCTAAACGTTTGCGAAACACAATCAAACATTTTTCTCCACAATCGAGAGTTGCAAACTCTCCACTGATAAGGGTCGGATTGGCCATCGGGAGAAGCGGGACTTGTCCTGGTGGGTGGCAGCCATTGGTGGGCTGGCCAGTGGCCTATAAAACTGCACATTATAATATTAATTAATATTAACTTAAATTAAGCAAACATAATTTTTTTTCTTTCATAATTTTCTTGGTGCGGAGTTATGGACTTATTCTCCGGCATCATTGGCATTTTCGTCTGGTCATACTATTTAAACCCCCTCCACTCCCACTAGTTGCTTTAAAGTCCCGGTAAAAATTAGGATCCCAATCCGACCCTGCCACTGATCATTGTTAAAGTTTTCAACCACAAAATCTCAAGGCCTTGCTTGCATCCAGATTTTCCCCGTGTGCCGAGAAAGCAGTGATTGTTGCTGCAACAAGTGCTCTGATTCTTGTTTCTGTCTTAAAACATGGCTAGTGCAGTGTCTGCTGAAAATGTGCCTGTTCAGGGCCGGCCTTTATGTTGTGCGCCGCAGCCTGCCATAACTTTGTTCTGCACGTCCTCCTGAGCTAGCTTTGCTTGCTGTACAGGGTTGGGTTGAGACCGTGCCACTAGACCGGAGCATATGCTGCTGTGCCTGGAGCGTATTCTGCCGCAGGGACTACTTTTTATCGGTACAGCTCAATTTGAGAACCGCTCATCCAAACAACTTCACACGCAACACTGCCGGGTTCTAGAGATGTTGGTGCCACAGACAGAGATTTCTGTCTGTATAGTTAGATGAAGTCTTCATGGACCTTTAAAGACACTTCAAAAAGCAATAGCTTGCATAAATATTTCCTAATTTTCATCCACTGCTGCGTTTTGTTTACATCCGTCTCGGAAACGTGTGCATGCTCAAACCAGTGTTTCTGTCAAAACTGAGTAAAGACTTAAAAGATGTAATACACTGTCCAAATAATTGGATATGGACAAAAAAACTGGAAGTGGGTGCTAAGACCTGCTGTATAAATGTAGCCTAAGTGTCCTTCAAATAAAAAAAAAAAAAAAANAAAAAAAAAAAAAAAAAACAGACAGAAGTGTGAAAATGTGAGTAAAAAGAGACTCAAACTGGTCTCTGGTTTCATTCACATGAGGATCAAAAGCAGGCTGTATTCAAACTTTTCACTCAGACTCATTTATATTCCATAACAGTCATCCTGTAATAGAAAAGATAAAATATGCAAATTTAGGAACACTCAGTGCATCGAGATAGCAATTTGAAGGTTAAGATTGATTCAACATCACCCAGTATATTTCTGTATCCAAACAAGAAATGAGGGAAGAGACACGTTTTTAACGAGGAATAAAAGGTTACTGAAAAGCCATAAGTAAAGAAAAGCCTCGATTTCATCATCTTGAAGCAATTTTTCAACAGAATAGACCTTTGAACATCAAGTTAGCTGGTGGAGCAGCGATTCCAATAATACAGGGTCAAGGACTTTTTCAAATTTTCAACAGTAAAAAGAAAAGCTGAACTCTTAATTTTTTTGTTATATCTCTCCCAGCTTCTGCTTTCAGATTATACATCTGCTCAACAATCTGTATTTTCCATTTTTCATAAACCTTCGAGCGCGTGAAACTTAACGCCTGTGGGATTCTTCATGTTCTGTCAAATAATACAACAACTAAAATTCCCAAATGAGGCAAAAATGAAATCCGGCTGAGGTAAAACGAGCTGGGTTTGGATGTCCATCAATAATTTATAGAGCCACTTCCAAATAATAAATAAAGAAATGAATAAATAAACAAGCAGGCAAGCAAACGTCAACAAACACATTTTTCCCGATTTTTAAAGTTTTTTTTTTTTTTTTTTTTTTTAGTAGAAACGTCTCTGATAATCCAGCATCCAATTCTGCAATAGTGTTGAAAAAACTGTCTGGTACAAGTTATTTAACCTGCTGTGGAATCCAAAACGAAATGATGAGGAGCGTCGTGAGGGTTTTGCCTTAGAACAGATACAGGATGTGGTGGGCAGCTGCAGAAAGCGTCGCAATTCCTGCGTCAAACTGCTGACCAAAGTTGCATGAGCGGGTATTAAGTCTGCCAAAATATAGAAATCTGAATCAGTATTTTACTGTCAGACTGTTTTTGACAACCGCAGCTGTCGTGACAGCTGGAAAGTTCTTTATGATCCTTCAAGTGTCGTGATAAAGTCTCTCCCTTCAGCTGCTTTCTCGATATTTCAACTCAAACTCTCGTAATCCATCCAGCGTTGAAAAAATAGTTGTTTTTTTAACTCTTAAAACTAAACTTGACATTTTTGCCTCCTGCAGCTTTTTTTTTTTTTTTTTTTTTTTCCCAGTTCTCTGATGTGCTTTTAGCATCCGTTGCTGGATTTTAACACACCTCCAAGATTCTTGTGATTCATTCCGCAAGATGGGTTCTTTCCAAACAGGGTTAAAGAACTGGGATGGGACGGTAAGGGGTGTGTCTCTGTCATGACACAGTGTTTTGTGTTGTGCGTCATGTTACACACACAGTCTTCAAAGACGGGCCTGAAGAAAATAAAAAGACCTGTGGTTCAGNATGCGTCATGTTACACACACAGTCTTCAAAGACGGGCCTGAAGAAAATAAAAAGACCTGTGGTTCAGGTATTTGGGCTAAAGCACGGTGGCATTGTGGCCCTCCATCCTGGGCAACCTCGGGTCCTGGACTGTCCCCATGGTGACAAGTAGCGGACGACTGTCCTCTGACTTGCTCGAATGACTCAGGGGCATCGAGGCAGGAATGGCGGCCCCCCTCTGGAGCGGGGCCAACGAGGGCATGGAGGCGCCCAACGTTGGTGGAGGAGGAGGGTTGGGGTTGGCGTGGGCGGGCTCCAGCGGCAGGCCTTGCTCCTGGTAGCCATAGCCGATGTTCCCACAGGGGAAACGTCGCAGTCTGTAGAGGGGAACTGGGGGCAAGGCGGCGGAATCTAAAAGCAGTGGTGATTGGGCGGCGGGTGGAGGAGGGGGGGGCAACAGCGGTCTGCACAGACCCTGCTGCTGCTGCTGCTGCTGTTGATGGTGGAGCAGCTGGAGTTGGTGCTGTTGCTGGAGCTGATGCTGGAACTGCTTGTGCTGGTGCTGGAGACCCAGCGCCCCCGCCACCTCCGCCACCGTCCGCCCCACATGCTCCTGCCCCTCGCCCGGCACCCTGCTGCTGCCTCCCGGCCCCCCCACCCCTCCCTGCCTCTGCTGTTGCTGCTTCCTCTGCTGCTGCAGGAACCACGAGCCGTACGTGGGGTTCCAGAGGCTGGTGGTCTTCCCAGTGTGACTCTCCTTCTCTGCTGGGTGGCCCTGGGTGAATGCTGGGTTGACGTGCCCCCCATCAGGGTTGGGCTGGGTAGAGACGTGAGGTCCCTTGACGGTAAGCACGGAAGTGGTGGCTGTGGGGGTGACTGTGGTGGTGGTGGTTGTCATGGTGGTGGCGGTCTGCGTGTGGGGCTGCTGGTGCTGGTGGAGGTACGGCTGTGGTTGAGCCGAGATCTGTGCTTTGGCCTCTGACGGCGTGCCGGTCAGGGCGGGGTGCTCCCCCCCTCTGTGGTTCTCCTCTGCAGGATAGGCTGGAGGGGGCGGCAGAACCTCCCCATCAGGTGTCTGGGTGTTCACCAGCAGGGTCGGAGCTGAAGGGTCATCAGGCCGCATCGGCACGTGCTCCTCCTCCTCTGGGACAGGTCCATATTCTATAGGCAGCGGCATGGTCACCACATCAGGGTCCTACATTTGGATAGCAACAGGTCAGGGTTCATCACCGTATTTATCATCGTATTTGTCATGTATAAATCATGCATGAATCATGTATAAATCATGCATTCACGTTCATGGTGATCTCCATAAATATTGGTACTTTGGTAAATAAAAGCAAAATGGGCTGTGAAAAAAAATCTTTGTTTATCTTCTTGATCTTTCATTCAAAATATTTACAAAAATATAACCTTTAATTAAAGTAAAATAATTGAAAGGAAAAAATAAACTTTTATCATGAAAAATATTTTTCTGCAGTGGCCTGGTGGCGTCTGATCATAGTTTTGGAGACTTTCTGACCCCAAAACCAGACTAATGTCTACAACTCTCCAGCTGGAGCTTGGAGATTCTTTGGCCACTCAAACCATCTTTCTCATTGAGTGGAATCAATACCCACCCACATCTTCTTCCAGGCTGATTGATAAAATATTTGTTTCATGTGGAGGGACACAGCAGGTCCACAGAGTCCCACAGTGGGCTCCGCTCAGATACCTGCAAGCAGTAGTCAATTCTCTCCAGGATAGTCGAGAAGTTTGGCCGGTCCTCAGGCTGATGCTGCCAACTCTGAGTCATTATACGGTATCTAAAAACACACACGTATGAGCGCGCACGCACACACACATACACACACACACACCTAATTAAAACATTTCTCTCTTGCTATGTGCTGACATAGATAAACAGCAAAGCTGACCAGCAGCATCTCTCCCACTGCTCCAACAAATTGTAGATTGCTCTCTTTTCTTTTACGGGAAACTTTCTTAATAATTATTTTGATTTGCTTCAGGCAGAATTAAAGCCTGAAAATCCCTCCAGTCGGAGCGATTACATTAAATGGGCAACGCAGATAAACAACTGACAGTGAATTATTGTTAAACCATTTTTATTTATTTATTTATTTTTTGATGCCAGATAAATTCGCTGTTCTTTTATTCTGCACATCCTGTTGTGAGGCTGATTTATGAATTTTAGATTAATAAAACCACACAGGGTTTGTGCTGGAATAACATATTAACAAGCAAAATGTGAGGTTGCAGAATCAGGGAGGAGTAATCTGCAAAACTGTCATAAGCTGTGAAACCACAGAGATGCAAAGAGGAGAGTCAGTTGTATGTGTGTATGTGTGTGTGTGTGTGTGTGTGTGTGTGTGCATTTGCATGGTAGATTTCACATGAGATTTGGAAATGGCTCCATTTCAGCTCCACACTGAGAAGCAAACATGAACGAAAATGTTGCCGTGGTTTCCTTATTGGGACCAGAGTGGGTGGGGGTGGGATAGGGGGATTAATTTCCCATATTGTTAAATTTTTCATCCTTATGTCTGGTCACAATTCACATAAATATCAATATCAGAAAGTAGTCAGAGCCTTTCAAGTTGTTGTTGTGCCTGATGTTGACAACTTTAGGCATCGCGCAATCCCAGAATCCTTTCTTCTCATTTATGGATTTATGAGGTTTAATTAGACCTTGTGGGATCAAATTTTCCTTTTTTTATGTGCTAATGTGCAACATATGAACGCATGCAACTTGTGCTGCACTTACACCGGCCCGGGGCAGTTTTTGGGAGGGTCCATTCTGCCGCCATTGGTTACAAAGTCCAAGACTTCCTGGTTGCTGCGGCTTGGATACGGCATATAGCCCAGCGAGAAGATCTCCCACAGCAGAACCCCGAATGACCTTGGAGAGACGGATGATTAAGGGATTATGTACGTGGAAAGAATAAGAGAGAGGGATGCGGGGAGGGAGGGAGGGAGGGAGAAGGAGGAGGAGAGACTCAGGACAATCAAGTCATAAATTCTAAGCTTCATCAGAGCTAAAGCGGTAAAGGAGGAGAGGGGAGGAGAAGGAGGAGGGAGAGACAGGTCAAGAAATAAAAACGTGGCAAGGGAGCAAAGGGAAGGACAAAGGGAGGAGGGAGACTGCAGGGTGGGATGTCAGACATTTAGAGAGTGTGGGAGGACAGGTTTGTCCTCACTGTGGGAGTGGGGTGAGGAAGAAGGTGAGGGATACGCACCACGTGTCTGTTTTGGATGTAAAGATGCCCTCCATGAAGGCTTCAGGCGGCATCCACTTCACTGGAAGCATGGCACGCCCACCCTTCCTGTAATAGCTTGCCCTGCACACACACAGACACACGCACATGCACACACACGCATACACAGAATGTGAAAATGACTAGCCGTTAAACAGCCGATACTGCAATACTGACCCATCCAATATATACCGCAACAACCTATGACCTTTTGTTTTAATTTATCTGCCTTTCATTCCAAGTTTACCCACATTTAAGGCTCAATCATATAAGTGAATTAAAGTCATAGGATCCATCATTTTAAAGGACCATACCACCCATTTTCATGTTGAGCCTAATATATTCAATCTTCATACACGTTATGTTACTGATAATCATTTCCCAAAATATAAAACTGTATTTCAGCTTTCCTGATATTTTGCAAAATCTCTTAATCTTTCAAAATCAAATATTCAAGCGATACACCCACCTTAAAAATCCATGTTTCTCCTGCTAATAGTTATGCAGCCTTATGAAGTCATGGCCCTTTAAATTTTTCAATAAACGCAGGTCTTCTTTTGGGACTATATTACTCGGTGGAGACATATATTCATTCTGCGCTTTTTATTGCACTTAAATGGCAAAATTGCATATCTTCTAAAAAAAAAACCCTGAATATACGAGTTGTTCATGATGATGGATTACCTATCCCAAGAACATTTCAAGTATCAACAAGTTGATTTTAATAGCGTACCAGAATGAACTGAAACCAATGGAGGTCTGGAAGATAGGAAAACCTTTTTTTTTAAATTCACCATTCCAGTAGTATGCTGTGGGAAATGATTATCAGTAACATTACTTGCATGAAAATTGAATATATTAGCCTCAAACATGCAAAATGGGTGGTATGGTCCTTTAAGGCATCTTAAGCTTAAGGAAGCTTAAAGGAAAAAGCCATATTTATGTTTATTGTTTTTAGAAAATGCAATAGATCATAACATTGGCCTGGCAAATGGAACAAATGAAAAATGAAAACCTGCATCTGTGGTTTGAGCACCGTTGCCATGACAACACCACTGCCCTCAAAAGCAGAGGCAAAAAAGAAAAAAAGAATTCTTACATCCAGTATTTAATTCAGTATTTTTCAGTGTTTCTATCAGTGCACTGATCGAATCGCATTTCTCTAAGAAATCAAGTCGTATCCTCTAAGAAATCCTTATCTCCCTGAGAGGAGATGGAGATTTTTCACCAGTCAGAGACATTTTTTTTAATGCTGCCTTACTCTTTGCGTTGCTTGAGAAAAATTATCTTTTGCATGTGCTATCTGATTGTAGCTGCTGCTAGCAGCTGCTGGCTGGTTAACTCTACTCAGTGCATGTTGGTGTGGTAAAATGGACACATAAAGACCTGTTTTTAGTCATATTTGCTGCTGAAAAAGCATCATGTGCTGTTGCAGATGAGTAAATCTGTTTGCCTTCTCTGTTTTTCTCATTAAAATGACACTTTATTACATAAGTACTTCTTTGAAAAAAAAAAAATAAGTGCTTTACAAAAAAAATCCTTGAGTCTGATCACAAAACTGAGGTGCAACAGTTCTGCTCCATCTCCTCCTCCACAACTGGAATCTTAAAGTATTAAACTGAAGCTGCACGGACAAAATAAGTGAAAAGAAACAAAAAATTATTCTGGTTTAGGAGCTTAAATTTATTAACTGGGTAGTGGAGGCCTGAAGGTTAGAGAAGCGAGCTTGTGACTGAAGGTTTGCCGGTTTAATTCCTGAATTGGCAGGAGAAATCTGGGCTGGGGAGGTGAATGAGCAGCACCTTCCCTTCCTAATTAACACCACTGAGGTGCCCTTGAGCAAAGCACCCAAATGCTCCAGTGGAGCTGCTCAGTGGCCAGCAGAGACGTCTGTGGTTGTACTGAGCAGCTTCCAGGGGTGAATATGTGTGTGTGTGTGTGTGTGNAGCAGAGACGTCTGTGGTTGTACTGAGCAGCTTCCAGGGGTGAATATGTGTGTGTGTGTGTGTGAGCAGGGCGTTCCTGAAAAAGAGCATTTGATGCTCAGTGAAATAAACCTGAATAAATAAAGGTTAAAAAAAAAATTAAGAGCATCTATGCAGGGTTGGGTAGCTTGGCCTTTGACCTTCTGCCTTTGGTTGAAGGAAGATGTCAAGCTGGGCTTTGGCTCGCAAAGGCTGAAATGTCCAAGCTTCTGCTGAAAGCCAGACTTGCGCATAATGTACAAGCCATGCGTAAAATCAATTACAAAAATAATAAACAATTATTGCTGAGAAGCCAAAACGGGGTCAGATATGAGTTAACGGAGATTCTCATGGTGTCTGACTCATCATGCAGGTGAGTTAATTGGCTAAAGAAATCCATGCCTTTTCTGTCTTGAAAAGATGGCTGGAGTCAAAACTGAGCTCTGTTGCTATGGTAACTAACATCTCAGAGCAAACCCGCTAACAGATCAAAGCATACGACAGCTATGAGGAAAAATCGTACCTATCTCTACAGGATCCAGATATGGCAAAAATACTGCATTTACATTAAAGCGAGTGACGTCTTTACAGAGCATAAAGATGATCTGCGGTAATTTATTGCATCAGAAATAAAAGTGTAATTCAGCCAGTTCCAGCCTGAACATAAAACAGAGCTGTAAGTATATAACGGAGCGAGTTTCCAGTATCAGTAATAAATAAAACATACAGTTTATAGTTTTCCATTTTACCTGTACTAAAGTTCGGATATTACCTAGTTCAGTGAAAACTGTTCCAGTCATTTTGTCACTGGAGAACACGAGGCTTTGCGACTAGAAAACGTTCACAGATAGCGAGATTAAAGTATCATAAATAAAAGAAATGTAATCCCTTGAAATGTAAAAAAGGAGACATCTACACAATGAATGTTAACCCCCCCAAAAAATAATTCATGCAGTATTTCAGTCACAGATTTTCATCAATAATTATTTTCTTTGAGGCTTTTCATTTTCACATTTCATGCTCCAGCGGTATTCTTTTCTGTGCTGCAGAAATGGCATTACTGCTAACTAATAAAATGTAATATTCTTAAATTTAACATGTTAAAATTGAGCCATTTAAGACATTTAAAGTATTTTTTGCAGTAGTTTACTGCATTTACAATTTTGTTATTGTTTTATTTGCTTGAAGTTCTATTGCTTTTTTTGTTTTTAATTATCATTTTATATATTGTCCTTAGATTCTATGGGATATCTGTAACATCACCTCAATTTCTTCATGCTGCTTTGATCTGTGGACGCTGCATGTGATTGGCTGTTGTTATAAACTCCACCTCCACCTGCTTATAATAAGCTTAGATTTAGTAAAGCTAGATACCTTTAAAGGAGCATACCGGTGATTGTGCATGTTTGAGTCCAATTATATACAATCTACATACATGTTACGTTACTGACAACCATCTGCCTATAAAGACAGAAATCTCTGTCTGTGGCACCAACATCTCTAGAACCCGGAACTGTATGAAGATGAAATTCAGGAAGTTTATTGCTCAGGATCCAAGGATGTGCAGTATTGCATGTGAAGTTGTTTGGATGAGCGGTTCCCGAATTGAGCTGTGCCGGTAAAAAGTAGTCCGCCCGGCAGGATACAGACGCTCCGGACACAGCAGCACATGTTCTGGTCCAGTGGCACGGTCTCAACCCAACCCTGTACAGCAGACAAAGCTAGCTCAGAGGACGTGAACAAGTTTGGGAAGTTGAGGTTGTTTTGAGGGCACTCTGCAGGTAAAAAGTAGTTATGTTTCACTGTATTGGAAGCTCAACTTTATGTTGTACTGCAGCTAACAATAGCTAACAATGCTAGCAGGAGATAATGCTATTATTAGCAAACCAAGATAGCTAGTGTTGCTAACCTATGATAGCCTTGCTGCTACTGTTGTTAGCCACCAAATGAAACTATGCTAACGTGATGTTATCTGCAGCTACACATCAATAGTTGTTGAACACTGAAGGGAAACGGAGTTGTAAGAGTTTATGAAGTTCTAGCTTTGTATGAAGGTAACAGCGGCACACACCATAAAGTCCGGCCCGCTCCGAACAGGCATGTTTTGAATGGGCACTGAACTAGTTTCCCAAAATATCCTGCTTAACTTTAGTAAGCATCTCAAGTGTGTTTCAAGTCTCTACAAATTGATTTTAAGAGATACTGGAATGAACTGAAGCCAATGAAAGTGTGGCAGGTAGGAAAAACAATTCTAAAATGTATATTAGGTTTTGAAAAATGATAGTAACGTAACATGTATGCAGATTGGAGTCAAACATGCAAAACCAACGAGATGGTCCTTTAGGTCCAATTTTGACTGACAGTTTTAAAGAACTGAGCAACAATGCTTTTCCTGCATCATACGCTTAAGGAAAATAACAAGAACTTCAGATTTAGATGATTTGGTTTTACTCTGTCATATATAAAAGCAAAGTGATTAGAATTAGAGCTTTTTTGTTGAGAAATAATCTGGCTCAAAGGAAACAGCATATACAGAGAAAACTATTGATGCGAGAAAGTGAGTCTGTTAGCCTTTGCAGTCATGCAGATCCCGATTCGTTAAATTATAAATTTAATTGAAAAATTCTTTCAATTATAGCACCATCAATCCAGCGCTGGCGACTCGGTTGCAGCCACAGTTTTAGGGCTCCAAAGTGAGGATTGAATCCTGTCACAGCGCTCTCCGCTTTATCCTCCTCACTTTGTATTCCTGGAGTTTTCCTGTCTGTCCCAATAAAAGGAGACAGTAAGGGAAGTGGAATGATCATTAGCTCAATCAGCACAGAGACTACGTACGTTGAGGATCCTGAAGTCACCAAGAGGAACATTTGCAGCTCTGAATTTCTGCTGCTACTGTTAGCAAAGTTTTTTTGGATCTACAGTGTTTTCCTGAAATTGAATAGGCGAACAGGAGATATACAATGTTTTTTTTTTAAATAAAGATCTGTTTATAAAAAAACTTTGTATATCTCCTGTTCGCCTATTCAAGCCTGTTATCCGTCCATTAGAAAATCCTGAAATAGTTTGAAAAGAGTGAGATGATGGTAAAATTTAGTGATAATCCCTCTATCAGTGGACTGACCTGTTTTGTTTTGGTGTTGTTTTGTTTTTTTTTGTTTTTTTGTATGATGGGGGGGTTTATGGACATATTTATGACTGCTGCTAACACCACCAACACAGAATGAGAGCCGAGCTGCAGATTAGAGAGGCTTAAATTCAGTCCCGGGAAATCCGAAGCACAAATGGAGGTGTTTTTATACGTGTCTGTGCTTTGTGTCTTCACATCTGTTGACTGAGTAATTCTGTGTGCAGAGGGAAGCTGGAAGATAGAGGAACATTAGAGGCTATCAGCAGGAAACAAAAGCGTTGAGGGGACGGTGCTGAATACAAAGTGAGACAGCAGAACAGGGCACAAAGCCTCCTTTCACACCTCGTATGAATATGTGATCTCTGTATCCGGACGTGTTATCTAGATAATGACATCCGATAACAGGACTTGTAATTAACATGCATTCTTCTTATTTGGAAGTTACAGCTCCTATTCAGAAATAACTTTATTGATGAGAGCAAGCGGCGGGAAGACGAGGCGAGGTAACGTTTATCGTGTCAGATTTTATCTCGCAAGTCATAACATTTCCACTTGGCTAGTTTTGACTGAGATTTGATCACAATGCGTTCTGCTGTGCATTTCCCACCTCTCCTCCTTATCTGAATAATTCTTTCCTCACTATTTCCTTTTGAGTGCACAACTTTAAGTCAGAGGATGTGGTTTTTATACCTCCACCCAATGAGATTTTTTTCACTTGCTAGTTCGATTGTTTGGTGGAAGGGTGAGGCGACCCAGGACACAGTTAAAGGACCACAACAACCATTTTGCATGTTTGAGCCTAATATATTCAATTTTCATACATGTAACATTACTGGCAATCATTTCCCAAAGCATACTACTGGAACGGTGAGTTACATTTTTTTTCTTACCTTCCAGACAGCCATTGGTTTCAGTTCATTCTGGTACAGTTTTTCCAAAGTTTCATAATTTTAGCGTTTAAGTGTAATAAAAAGTGCGGAGTGAATGTCTGCACCAGGGAATATAGTCCCAAAAGAAGACCTGCGTTTATTGAAAAATTTTAACGACTGTGACTTCATAANCCAGGGAATATAGTCCCAAAAGAAGACCTGCGTTTATTGAAAAATTTTAACGACTGTGACTTCATAAGGCTGTGTAACTATTAGCAGGTGAAAATTAATGTTTAAATGGGTGTATTGCTTGAATATTTGATTTTGAAAGAATAAGAGATTTTGCAAAATATCAGGAAGGCTGAAATACAGTTTTATCCTTTGGGAAATGATTGGCAGTAACCTTAAGTGTATGAAAATCAAATATATTAGACTCAAACATGCAAAATGGGTGGTATGGTCCTTGAAGTTATGGTGCAGGTCTGGATCCAGAGGCAAGCTTGTCTCACTTTGTTTTGGCATCTGGAGGGCAGCCACACCAGGATTTTCGGTGGAAAAATGGAAAGCACGGCCTTTGCAATGAACACTCCAGATTTGCACCAGAGTGAATTGACGGCACCATGAAGTGGCTTCACATATAACTTCATAACTTAAAAATCATGGATTTGGTATGAAATTGCTCTTTAACATTGCCAGATGGGACGTTTTTGATCATTTTTGTCGTCTTTTTTTTTCTTTTTTCAAAAGCAATTCACCAATCCCAAGGTAGGAAAATCAATTGGTGCAATTTGGACCTGATGCAGATAAGGACCTGAAAGACTGAAATTTATACTTGGGCAGGAAGCACATTAATGTAATTGCTGAACAGAAACAAATAGGGCATAAACATGCACCAATGTGCATCTGAGATGATGCTGATCGTGCAAACGGTGTTGATGTATCCTTAATAGTCATGGAGATAGATGCAGGAAAAATACTGTTTAATGAAGTGATGTCTTTCTCTTTAGACCAGTGTATTATTAGAACAAGACTAATTTTGTCGAAGCTTGTTCGGCTTTGGAAGAGGTATGAGTTGTAACAAGTGCCATTCTAGTTATTGGTAATTTAAAGTATTAAAAAACAAAACAAAAATAATAAGAAAAAAGGTTTTACATAATGTACAGTGAAAATCTCTTCAGGAAGCCATTGTTGACTGTCCTTTTTATTTTCCACTACATCACAGGTGTCCAGACGTGGGTGAAAGCATATGAGTGAATTTGTATGTGCTTAAACAGAACTCCATGGATTAATAGGATCCAGTATGCCTGCTGTTCTCTTCTCTGAAATATTAAAAGCTGACATTAAGCCTCATCCTAGTCCCCTAGGACGGCCTCAAAAGGACTCCCATGTCACATAGTGGGGTGGNACATCATGAAACAGCAAAAATAACAGCCCAGCAGCATCGCAGCTCCCCCTCTTTCTTTTTAAAATAACAATGCTGATAATAAAAATAACTTAAAAAAAAAATTTAAAAATCCCAGTCGCAGCACACTGTCTCCGGGCTGAGAGATAAAAACCAAAACTCACAGCGAGGCGACTGGAAAAACTGACATTAGCAATTAAATGCAGCGCTCCTAATGCGGCTCCCAACGGGAATTCTGCAGCAGCCTTGACTGGATGCTCTGACAGTGACTTTTTCATGCGACTTTATATCAGATGATTCCAAAGTGCTGTGTAGACTTCGCTGGATGCTGTGACATATTTCCCATGCTCCAATTTCTTTTCTTTTTTTTACCAGATGAAAGGTTTTTGAGATTTCCCTGCTGGATTGTGCATTCATTTAAGCGATGTGAAATTGTGGTAACTATATTAAAACGTCTGAGCTCAGAATAATGAGAAGCCATTGGGGCTGCAGACGATAAAAAAACCTAAACATCTACTTATTCAAAATTCATTTTAAGTGCCACAAACCTTAAAAGTCACATGGGAAAAACCTGAAGAAGCACTTAGTGTATAATCATAGATATATAGTTTTAAATTTATGTGAGTTGGGATGGGATTGGATTGGTGTCAGTTTGAGGATGAGTCTTTTCTTTTGTATTGTACTTATGATCTGAGAGGACCAATGTTTGATGAGGTGTTTGACCAAAACCCGGAAATATTTTGGTGGAGTGATAGTGAAAAACTGGAATGGCTGTTTAATTTTAAGGTTTTTAAGTTGGCTAATTTTGTCTCCACAGCCTGGAAAAGAAGACAAGTGGGTTTGTTTCTTTAGTATGAGTTTGCAATGTACAGGAAATTTTTACTTGCTTATTTGTTTTGTTTGATGAGGTTTAATATCACTCTGTCTGCGGATGTATGTATGTATCTGTATCCGGTATGTATGAAAAAAAAAAAGTGGTGTCTTGTAAACCAGATTAGGCATGACACAATAACAAATCATTCATTCATTCATTCATTCATTCATATATAGAATTTACTGTGGTTCCCTGTTGAATGTTGTTTATCAGCCTACAATGTTGTGTTTAAGCCAAAAGATAGCAAAGGAATAATGAAGGAAAAGCTAAGGAGCACTTGGATAGTCCACTAAACTTTCTTCCTAAAATCTTGGTGACAATATGTGCACATTATGTTGGAGACAAATTTGGGGAATTTGGCATAAACAGCACACAAAATTGACTCTGGTGTCTACTGTTACAGTGCTCATCCAGGGGATTAATACTTTAGTCTACTTTTGGCATTATTAATCTAAATTCTTGGAAGTGTTGTTGTTTTAGCTGCAATTATGCTACATTTACACTGGCAAGTACAAGTGAGCAAGTAGCAGAGTTTTGCTAACATGTAAACCAGGGATGGGCAACTCTGATGAGGATGGGGCCAATAAAATTTCATTCTCACGGTCAAAGGACCACACATTAAATAAAATAAAAAATAAGGGACATTTTCTGGGATGTGACCCCCCGGATCAATCCAATCTCATGCTGTCATACAAGTAATAACAGGAAAATAACTGAAAATAGCTGCTGGATGTTAACCTGCAGTGCTAACCCCCTCCCCTGATCTTATTCTCTCACTGAAAACTTTGCTACCATGGAATGGATGGTAGTAAATACCGATAGGTGTTGGTCATAACAAAGGAAAACACTTTGTATAATTTTCATTTTTATTAATTAAGAAGTCATCTGAGGGCCTGATAGACCAAAGGTGTGGGCCATATCCGGCCCATGGGCCGTCAGTTGCCCATGCCTGATGTAAACAGTAAAAAAAAAAAAAAAAAAAAAAAAAAAAAAAAAAAAAAAAAAAAAAAAAAAAAA
>VXCM01000589.1:0-25186 GCA_014773175.1 Lucifuga dentata | reverse complement strand
ATCGTTGGCGGTAATGTAACATGTATGCGGTTTGTATTTATTGGGCTCAAACATGCAAACCAACCAGTGTGGTCCTTTAAGCACAATTCCTAAGGCTACATTTAAGTGATTTTTTTTTACCACTAGGGGGCATGAAAGATCTGTAATATACTCGCATTAAGAGCAATGTCGCTATTCCATTGCAGTTGTGTGTCTCGCTGCAAATGTCATCTGGTGTTAAAATCAATATTGACTTGGCTTTCAGCTCCTGGGCAGGTATCAACAACAGACGACACACAACACAACAGCTCGATCTCGGTCTTTACGTGGAACTCGCCACCTTTGGACCTTATTTTGACATAGTTTGCTGCTAATCTAGCTAAGCCTGGTCTTTGGAGTCAACAAACGTAGTCTTGACTGCAGTGTTGAATCAGTCTGCGATTTGTGTTGGAACTGTACCTGTAAATATCGCGAGCCATCCCAAAGTCTCCAATCTTAGCCACACGGCCAGGTCCTTTGCAGGTCAGGAGGCAATTCCGAGCTGCAATGTCCCTATAAAATGGAAAACACACACACATATAGATAGTCATCTCAGAGGATGTATTTTCTACTTGGTCACATCATTAGAAGACAATAACTCTCTACCACTTTAAAGGATCATACCGGTGATTGTGCATGTTTTAACGCAATACATACAATGCGTATACACATCACGTTACTGACAACCATTTCTCAAAATATACTGAGTGGTAAATTTGAGATCACACCAAACAACATGTCTATTAGTTTTTTTTTTTTTTTTTTNGGTTTTTTTTTTTGGTTTTTTTTTTGCCAATGTCTAACTTTATTTCATCAACCCAACCCAGAACTGCGCGGAAGTCGATGTATTTCTCTGCCAGGAAAAAAAGTTCCAGGAGAAGACGGCTTTTACCAAGAAATGAAAACGACCATGTCTTCCACAATTGTGCAAAGTGTTAGCAGGCGAAACATTGAACTTTAAGGTTAGTTTATTACCTGAACCTTTGATTCTGAAACATTGGGGGATTTGGAAAAAAAAAACAACCAAAAAACAGGAAAACTAAACTACGGTTTCATGTTTTGGAAATTGGTTGTCAATAAATGTAACATGAATGCAAGATGTATATATCGGGCTCAAACATGCACAATCGCCGGTATGGTCCTTTAAGGCTGAATATGATTTGATATTAGACATACACTTGCATTCACACTGTGGTTAATGTCTTACATCTTTGGTAGTTTGCCAAAATTTTCTCCTGTTTTGGTGTTCTAGAGAAACCCACATTTGAAACGCCTACAGACACTCCCCTGTTGGATCTGAGGTTCAGTGTAAGAAGCAAGTCGCCTTGAGCGAGCAGGTGAAGTGAAGGTTTTTTTTCCAACAGCGCATTTCTTGACTCAGCTCACACTGTGCATCTGGAGAAAGAATGAATTGTTCTTCGGTATGTGTGGGGAGAGCGTGTTAAAAGTCAAGGTGAAGTGGAGTTGCATTAAGAGAAAATTCATAAAAATCCATATTTGCGCTGCGCTGGGCTGGTTATTCTCTGAGAATATAAAGCAGACACACGGCGGTGGGAGAATAGAACCCACACGTTGTATTCTCCTGTATGTTTCTTACATCTTGAGAAGTAATGTTGCAAACACACTTAGATGAGTCAATAAATCACCAGAATTTAATTTAAAATGACATCAAATCATATGACGCCGTGATCTGATTACATCATGCGTCAGGGCGAGGTGGAAAGACACGAGCGGCGATGCAGAGGCCAGCACATCCTGTTGATGTTTTACCTCCATCTTTGAGTTGTTTTGGATGGTAAATGAGGATGAAGTGACACTGAGGATGATTTAATCTGATGGATTTTTGAAGTTGGGGACCATGTTAGTGCTACTTAAAGGACCATACTGGCCATTTTGCATGTTTGAGCCAAACATATTCAATTTTCATACGTTACATTACTGACAATTTCCCAAAGGAGAAAACCGAATTTCAGCTTTCCTGATATTTTGCAAAATCTCTTAAGTTTTCAAAATCAAATATTCAAGCAAAACACCCACCTTAAAAATCGATGTTTCACCTGCTAATAGTTACACAAAATTATGAAGTTATGGTCGTTAAAGTTTTTCAATAAATGCAGGTCTTATTTTGGGACTATATTCCCTGATGGAGATATACATTCACTCCACGCTTTTTTATTGCCTCTTAAATGCTAAAATTTTGAAAGTTCGAAAAAACCTGAATATACATCTTGTTTGCGATGATGGATTACCTATCCCAAGAACGTTTCAAGTATCAACAAGTTTATTTTAATAGCATACCAGAATGAACTGAAACCAATGGCGGTCTGGAAGGTATGAAATTTTTTCTTTTTTAACTCACCGTTCCAGTAGTATGCTTTGGGAAATGATTGTCAGTATAACCTTACGTATATGAAAATTGAATATATTAGGCTGAAACATGCAAAATGGCCAGTATGGACCTTTAAATGACCATGTTAAATTATTTAGTATGAAATAAAAAAGCAGAATGTGTCCTGAGCTTCCTTTTGCATTAACTTTACTTGGGTTTAAGTTTCACCGAGGCAGTTAAATCAGCAGGTACGTTGGGGGTCAGTTAGTTAGTGGTCGCTAATGATCGTGGCTAATCACAGCAGCTCCTTTCATCCCCTTTAAAAGCAGTGTCCTCCTCAACGTGACTTTTGGCAAAGCAACTGCATCAAATATTCTCTAATGCAACATGCAGACTTCAAGTGAGAATACACAGCTGCCAAAATATTAATATCAGTGGCACAAGTCACTGCTGCAAGACCAGAACCAAACAATAACTATTTAAAGGAGGATACCGGTGATTTTGCATGTTAGAGCCCAATAAATACATACACATTACATTACTGCCAACCATTTAACAAAATAATACTACAGTAGTGGTGCATTTTAAATTTGTTTTTCCTATCTTCCACACTACCATTGGTTTCAGTTCATTCCAATATGCTATTAAAATCAACTTGTGGAGACTTGAAATGTGCTTGAAATAGGTAAATTCATTGCAGAGAACCAAAGGTCATTCTTGTTTTTTTGTCAATGTTAGTCCAACATGGAGCTGAAAGGAAGAAGATGTATGTCTCTGACAGGGAATCTAGTCCAAGGAGCAGATGTCTTCTACCAAGAAATTAAAAACTGTTCCTTTTACATTCGGACATGTATGTTAGGTGAAACACTGATTTTTAAGGTGGGTGTATTGCCTGGATATCTGGTTTTGAAGGATTAGGAGATTTGGCAAAATAACACAAAAATTAAAATGTGATTTGATGCTTTGAAAAATGTCTGTAATGTGTATTCGGGAAGTATTTATTGAGTGTGCAGTGCTGTTGCTGAGAGTCTCAGGTCTTTGCCTCAGGATGAAGTTGTCCTGTCGTGTTGTGTCATAAACACCACAGAAGAAAATGTGGTTTTTGAGGGGAAATGTAATGCAGGGAAAAATGGAGTTGTTCTTTGTCGACATGGGGAACAAGCAGAAAGAAAATCTGTTTATTAAATGCTCCTTGAGTCTATTTTGGACCAGGTCTGATTGTGTCACTTTTGGTTTGAGTTTGCACGTCGGTTTCGGTTAGATATTCCCCACTGGTCTGTTTTAGATCACCAAATTTGACGCCAGAATCGTGTTGTGACTGGACTACTAGCAGCACTTATGCACCCAATGCCATTTATGGCCAGCCACCAAAATACCCACAAGGTGCAGGTGAGGAAAGAAATTGACTTCTGAAAATACCACAACACGGTAAAAACCTGCATGAAAGTAGATCCCTCATTGTCGTATTGGCATGGAGTTGCGCAACACATATTTTAGATTCAAGCAAAAAAACATTGTTTTAACAATTCAGCTGCTTCAGGAAGAAGAAACAATTTCTGTCATCGCATGATACAACCAGCATGTCTGACACACACACACACACACACACACTCATACACAAATAGACATTCACCCTTTGCTTTCTCAGTCCTTGTTTAATGGCTTGAAAGAATCTAAGTGAATGATTTCTTTTTGTTCGTAGCGGTAGCTGTCGCAGGATGCAGGCTGAGGGCTTAAGGGAAGGCCGTGGCGCAATTTACATGGAATACAGTCATGTGAAAGGAGGCTGTTATTAAAAAGATGTTAACTAGCTTCATAGATCTTATTTACAGTGAATTTTAACTGCAGCCTAAAGAGCCATTTCATCGCAGCAGTTAGAGAACAATCTGTGTTATTAGCCCTATTTTAACAGCAGAGGTAGCATTAAACTACCCGACTCTCCTCGGCGTGGAGCTTTCATTTACATCGTCGCAGCTTCAATTGTGAGCACTGAGCTTACTGTGAAATAAAAAAATGCACGAGATCACATTATCCTCAGGCACAAATAGAGACAGGTGCAGAAATAAAAGCCAAGCAAGCCGCATTCAGTCAGGCAGCATTAACCCTGCGATTTAACCTGTTGCAGCGTGTCACGGCTCGTCCTGCATCCCGCTGATCCCTGCGAAAAATCCAGCTTTTTCTGATTGCCGGCTACTCTTTGGCCCTCCCTTTCTCACCTGCCCTTAATTCAACCCCTAGCGAACACGCCTCCATAAAAATTGAAATCAGTCTCAAGGACGGCGTTAGGGTGAATTTTAATACAGGTTTGAAGGCAGAAGTGCGGGCGGTGTAGAAGCTGACGAGTCTCCGGAGAAGAGTCAGCCATTAGGTGGATTGATGGAGCTTTACTGTGCCATGTCGGAGCAAACAAGGTTTAATAGGCCTCGTTTGTCATTGGACAATTCTCAAGAAGTCAAAGAAAGGCAGCAAAGGAAAGGGGGGCTGCACTTTAATTGTCTTGATGTGATTGCTGGAGCCATTTTGACCTTTTTTTCCCTTTTGACTTATATTTGACCTTCCTTATAGATGTCTGTGGAAGAGATCTTGGCAAGAAAAGATCCAGGTTTTCCTCTGGTTTGTCTACCGGTACAAATAAAGATACAGAGGGGCATTTTGTTGCCCGCCTTGGATGCGGACCATAAAAATGCAAGCCGGCCGCCCCATCTGGCCGTTCCAATATGAGACTCATCGCTTGTCCTTTCTGTGGCCATGCAGAAAGTCCATATGTTACGCTTGGGTGGACGCAGTAAGCTCATAACTCCCACGCAAGTATAAGTCAGTAGATGAACATGGGCAAATCATTTTTTTGTGTTTGCATCATTTCTTGTGCCGACTTACAATCCATATGTATGCCACAAGCGCCATACATGGAGTGCAGTTTAACTTCCATTTCTGTCTCTGACATTTGTAAAAAAAAAAAAAAAAAAAAACACAGCACACATACCTTTAAAGGACCATACCATCCATTTTGCATGTTTAAGCCCAATATATTCAGTTTTCATACACATAATGTCACTGACAATCATTTCCCAAAGCATACTATTGGAACTGTGAATTAACTTTTTTTTCCTATCTTCCAGACCACCATTAGTTTCAGTTCATCCTGGTACGCTATTAAAATCAACTTGTTGATACTTGAAACGTCCTTGGGAGGTTATCCATCATAGTGAATAAGACGTGTATTCAGGGTTTTTTCAAAGTTTTGTCATTTTTACCATTTAAGTGCAATATATCTCCACCAGGGAATATAGTCCCAAAAGAAGACCTGCATTTATCGAAAACTTTTAACGGCCATGACTTCATAAGGCTGCATAACTATTAGCAGGCGAAACATGGACTTTTAAGGTGGGTGTATCACTTGAATATTTGATTTTGAAAGATTAAGAGGTTTTGCAAAATATCAGGAAAACTGAAATACAATTTTATCCTTTGGGAAATGATTGTCAGTAACCTTACATGAGTGAAAATTGAATATAGTAGGCTCAAACATGCAAAATGGGTGGTATGGTCCTTTAGTAATCATGTCATATTTCCACATGCATATATGCAAGTACCTGTGTATAAACTGGTTCTCTTCCAGGTACTGGCAGCCTCTGGCGATGTCTCTAGCCACATTGAGAAGGTCCACCATGGTCAGGCTGGATGGGTGGTCCTGATCACACACATACACACACACACACACACACAAAAGTCAAAGAAAGACATATTTGTTGATTAAAAAAAAAAATCCAGGCAAACATCCAGAATAAGGTATTGTTCTGAAATTTCATATGGTTGGAATATGATATCCATGCTATTTTCCGTGATCAGAACCTGTGATTCACACAACGTGGACATGGAAGGTTTTTCTTGGTGGTTTGAGTTTCGCACCATAGGTGTGATTAACTGCCTTTAGCCTGCAGCTGCGCTTTGTCTAACCACTTAGTACATTTACATACATGACACTATGTTCGATTTGTCTGGACTCTAAGGCAATCATGCAAGTAAGATTTAAACACACATAGGGAATTAATAGGATTGGTGGATCATCATTCATGATGCATTGTGTAATCGCAGTACATGGAGAGTCCACGAGGTGAGGAGATGCATTTACATGCCCAAAATAATGTTTCTATGCCCAAATAAATCAATTTGCAGTTGCATAATCTAGGCTGTTACTTGGAGAAAGTTTACTCTGATTTATACCAATTTCAGTCTATTTATGCTGTTTGCATGAGTTTTGGAAAAAAAATAAAAAATTTATTGCCTTAACCTTGAGCATAATAGAAGTTTCAATGTGCATGTAAACATATTAACTGTAGCTTCTGCTTTTTGCAATCTTTTCATCCTATCCACCCACAAAAACACACACACAGACATATACATATTCCAATTTTTACAAACAAGAAATAGCAGCTGGTCCTTGACATTATCGACTACTACAGCACTTGCTGCAGATTTTTCCAGTTGTTTGCCGGTGAAAAGCTTTTAATTTGAAGCAGCAGCAGCAGCGGTAACACGAGCTTAATAACAACACACTTCAACACTTCCCTGATAGCACAGCAAATGCTCCTGGATGAGAAAACAGGCGAGGCTGTTATCTGTTAGCTAAGAGCTTAAACGTGGGAGTGGAACAAAGCCCGAAACCTCAGTGACTTCTGTGTTACTCGGGCACGGGGAAAACCGCTGCGAGCCTTTATAAAAACTTCTCTTTGTGCGCCTGCACTGGAACACATGTTGAGCCAATCTGTTTACCGAGACGACGCGGTTTGCTTGAGGGCAGAGACCATGCGTTTTGTGGGTCAGCGTGGTTACGCCTCGCTGTGAGGGCGCCGAGCGTCTCACCGTGGTTAAAGTGTGTTACACTCCACGAGTGGAAGAGGTTAATATACCAGAAGAAGACCTGAATGTTGTATACAGTCGTAGGGCCAGATTCATAAGGCTTAATGCAAGACTTACTGTGTGGATGTGGGCAAATATGTCACGCAACCATGCTTCCTCATTCATAAACGTAAACTGGCATTTCATAAACCGGCCTTTTTTAGCGTTTGCCTTTAAATTATTATTTCCTTATTTACATGTTGGAGAAGTGATTCATAAAACACACGCACACCGTCACACGACATGCTTCAAGACATGCTTCATTCTGCTGGTAAATTTCAGCGATGTTTTGAACTGTCACATGTTCGTGATCAATAAATTTGATAAGCCCACTCAGCCGATCAGGCAGTTTATTTGAATGATGAGTTTTGATCCGATCTCACACATTCTGGTGTCGCTAAGCCTCCTGTGAATCGGTCTCCCTCACACACAACACACACCCTCTCACAAATGTGCACATCGATCACACACTACTACTATGTGTGCATTTCCCTGTTAACTTAGTGTCAGTTTCTCAAAGTGTGGAGCTCTAAAGCAGAATTTATGTTTCCTTTGCTGGTTTAATGTGTGAATTTTGCTTTAACACCAGATGAATCAGGATAAATTGTGGCTCGTAATTATGAAGCAGCACATTAAAGGACCATACCACCCATTTTGCATGTTTAAGTCTAATATATTCAATTTTCATACAGATAAGGTTAATGACAGTCATTTTCCAAAGGATAAAACCGTATTTCAGCTTTCCTGATGTTTTGCAAAATCTCTTAAGCTTTCAAAATCAAATATTCAAGTGATACACCCACCTTAAAAATCCATGTTTTGCCTGGTAATAGTTATGCAGCCTTATGAAGACACGGTTGTTTAAATTTTTTGATAAACGCAGGTCTTCTTTTGGGACTATATTCCCTGTTGGAGACATACATCCACTCTGCGCTTTTTATTGCACTTAAATGCTAAAATTACGAAACTTCGAAAAAACCTGAATATATGAATAATCCATATTCATGATAGATTACCTATCCCAACTTTCAAGTATCAACAAGTTGATTTTAATAGTGTACCAGAATGAACTGAAACCAATGGAGGTCTGGAAGGTAGGATTTTTTTTTTTTTTTAAAACTCACGGTTCCAGTAGTATTCTTTGGGAAATGATTGTCAATAACATTATGTGTATGAAAATTGAATATATTAGGCTCAAACATGCAAAATGGGTGGTATGGTCCTTTAACATGTTGGTCTTCATTGGCTTTTACCTCTGACATACCTTTCAACAACGCTATTTAATCGGACACTAGTGCGCTGATTAACATCAGGAAATCTTTATGAATGAGCTTCAGTTATCACAGCGCTTATTTAATGTGATGCTGTGTAGTTATTGTGATTTTTTGTATGAATCCTCCCCCATAGTGTCCAATTCTGGGGCCTGATCAGCTGTTTAGAGGTGCTAGCTTTAGGTTATGACGGCTGCAGGACTGGCAGACAGGAGAAAGTCATACACTCTGTACATCAGTCCATAGTAAAAGACTACAGCGTCTCACCAGGCGGGGTCTGGTTTCCCTCAGGAAAGTCTTGAGGTCTCCTCCAGTCATGAGCTCCAGCAGGATGAACCTGGGCATGGCCTGCAGACTGACTCCTATGCACCGCACAATGTTCTGATGGCTGAACTTACTGCAGGGGACGCGAACACGGCAGAGAAGAAGAGATCAGAAATCCCGACAAAGAGGGAGACGGTATTTTGAACTGTCTCAGAGGCTCTTACCTGATGATCAGAGCCTCCATGAGGAAATCCAGTTCATCCTGCTCAGAGCAAACTTCAGGAAGTGTCTACGCAAACAGAAAATGTCATAAGGGTGTAGATTTTGTAGAGTTAAAAGTTTTACGTTTTCCATTGACAAGGATATAAAGTGTAGCAGAAAACACGGTTATACGTATGAGTAGCAAGCACGGTTATATGAACCAGTTCACCAGTTGGATTCTCTCTGGCTCACAGGAAAGAACCGGTTACTTCCACTTTTATAGAAAGAGACTGACAAATTTGAATCCCTTTCTATAAAAGCATGTTCCAACATCAGCAATGAAAATAAAGACGTTTGAATTGTAACTCTGACGTGAAGCGATTCATTACAGCCACAGCTTGAAACAAAACAATATATTTATAAGAACGTAAAATTACAACACCAAGATTTGCTTATGTTCAACTTCATAAATTAAAACAACAAAGCAAAACAAAACAAACAAAAAAAAACATTTAAAAAGTATTATTACATATATTTTATTATACGTTAATCAAACACGTTTCACCTTTGAGACTGAAAACCCACCTTGACTGCGACTTGCAATGGACTTAGTTCACCTGGTATGCCTACTGCGAGTCCTTCGTACACTTCACCGAAAGCACCGTGACCCAGACCCCTGCAGACACACAAACACATTTATGATTTAAAAATTACATTCATATTTTAGAAATGAAGATGAAACGCTTACATTTAAACTTAAAAATGCAACATCCAAGCTGAAATACGTAGACTGGAGACATTAGAGGGAAACAGCAGAAAGGGTTAATGATGCAGTCAAGGGGAAGTAAATGTACTCTCTCTCTCTCTCTCTCTCTCTCTCTCTCTCTCTCTCTCTCTCTCTCTCTATATATATATATATACACATACATACACACACAGTATAGCATACTATTTGGAAAGAATAATTATGTAGGTAAGTAGAAGGTAAAAAAAGAGCCAAGAATTAAGTGTCTACTCATCTTGCTGCAGATGCTCTTTAACAGTAAATTATAGTTTTGACTTTCCATTTCCAGGTTTTTTTTTTTTTTTTTTTTTNTTTTTTTTTTTTTTTAACTTGACTAATTGCTACTGCAGAACTCTACAGTAGATGTTGGAAGATGTTCCCAGATTCACAAATAAACATTAATCACAAAGATTAAAAACCAGGATGATAAATTGATGTACTAAAATCAGAAAATACACACAAAATACATTACAATTTGGAAATAACCGCTTGGATTGCTGCAGTACACCTTTTCAATATTTCAGGCTTTGTTTATTCTTCTAGTTCCCACACATTTATCTTCAGATACTATTGAACATGTATGTTGTATTCAATCCCAACAGAAATTGTACACACTTATTTTTCTAAAATCACAACATATGTCTGAAAAAGCATTGCTCACCCAAAAGAATATTGGTTTTGGCTAATTATCCAGCCTTGTTTATGTCAGTTTTCGTTTTCTTTTTTTTTTTAACGGTTTCTCAAGATCCAAGACGTACACAAAAATGTATAACGATGTCAAAACTGCTGTTGCATGGCTGAGATTGCTGGAACATCAGTCAGGCAGATATGGAAAAAAAGCTGAGGTCCTTCACAATGGTTTCTTGCACCAGATCACAAATAAAACACCAAATAAATCCAAAGTTGATCTCTATAGAAAGAGCAGTAGCAATGGTTTAGGATGGACCAGATGTTTGGGAGGGTGCCAAGCAGGGAACTGGAAGCCAGGTCGACCCAAGATGACACAGCAGTGCACGCTCAGAATTTGTTATTGTGTATTCCTGGTTGTATCAATGAAACTGGTGTAAAATTATTAAAAAAAAAAAAAAAAAAANAAAAAAAAAAAAAAAAAAAATCCCAATTAACAAACAGGTAATGTACCATTTGACTCATATTACCTAGAATGCACAATTTAATAATAAAATGTATGAAAAGGGGATCTGTTTTCATAAATGAACTCTTTATACACGACTAGCTGCTAATTGATTTACATGGGGGAAGCACGGCGTGAGGAAATGCACGTGCAGAATGCTTACGCTCATTATAAGACAACGGATCGTTTACATACTGGAGTAAATGTACTTTAATCTCATAATCTAAGTCTGTTACTTGGAGTACACCACTGTTGATGCTGATTTCAGTCAGATCATGCTGTTTAGGTGAAAAAAAACTGCATATTGCCTTGAAGGACCATACCAGTGATTTTACGTGTTTGAGCCCTATCAACTACCTGCATACATGTTACATTACTGCTAACCATTTTCCAAAACATAAAGCTGTAGTTTAGTTGTTCTGTTGTTTTTCCAATTATTCTACTTTTGCAAAATCAAATGTTCAGGTGATGCATCCACCTTAAAATTCAATGTTTCGCCTGCTAACACATGCATCTGAATGTAGACGGCATGGTCGTTTATAATTTCATGGTAAAACTGACTTCTCCTGTGACTATATTCCGTGGCGAAGGCATACATTTTCTTCCATGTAGCTCTGTGCTGGATCAATTAAGTAATTTTGACATAAAAATAAGAATTATATTTGATTTGCTGTGATGAATTACGCATCTCAAGCACATTTCAAGCATCTACAAATAGATTTTAATTTTCATTTACTGGAATGAACTGAAACCAGTGGCAGTCTGGTAGGTAAGAAATATAATTCTAAAATGTACTGCTCCAGCAGTATGTTCTGGAAAATAGTTGACAGTAATGTGATGTGTATGCGTGTTGTATTTATTGGGCTAAAACCTGCAGAATTGCCAGTAATGCTCCTTTAAACATGCATATAGTCATACTGAATGACAACAGACTTGAATGGTGCTGATCTCACTGGATAAAGCTCAGAAGGTGGCCAAAGATGAGGTTAAATGGTTAAATCTCTCTCAGGTGAACCTGGAATCTTGGCTTTTTCACCTGGTGAGGGAGATGTTGCGTCGTGGCACTTCCTTCAGGTCGTTGACGGAGGCCTTTTTGCCAGCGAAGCAGTAGTTGGGGTTGTAGTCGGTCATGATGGTGGAGGCCCGCAGCTTACTGAGCTTGCAGTCTGGACTCTGCAGCTCCAGCTGAATGGACTGCAGCTCCGTGTGTTTACGTCTGTACACTGATGAGATTTNAAAAAAAAAAAAAAAAAAAAAAAAGGCGTTTCATTCCACTATGAAATAACTGCAATTTAAAACAAAACAAAACAAAAACACACACACTAAACCTTGAACTCTTCTGCTCCAAAATTGATGCTGCCAGCCAAAACAAAATGTGAAAAGCTTTTAAAGTTTTTATCTAAAAACCTTTTTCCTTGTATAACAGCATTTTTCTTTTTTCTAAACCAGACTTCGTTTGAAATATTGATTCCTGGATTGTTGGCGGCAGATGCTTCTCACAAAAACAGACAACATTTTGCATTTAAACCCTCCACACGTGGCTATGTACTATAAATAATTACTGCACATGTACAAAGATGCAATTCCACGTGTTGTGCATATGCAAACACGCAGACAACTCCCAACAGCAAAGATATATTAGTCTTTCTCAGACCAAATCAGCACAGATAGCTAAAGAATAATCAGGCTTCCCTCTGCAGACATTATGTAGAATAGCCTGCTGCATGCAGACAGTGCTTTTACCATTTCCGTCTCTGCCTCTCCCACACACAGATACACACACAGCTACAAGTCCTGACCTGGGTACAGAACATTAGTCCTCGGGAGAATGTGTTTGCATGCATACTTATGTGTGAATACTTAACGTTTGTGTGTGTGTGTGTGTACTGGAGTTATTTATTTAGCAAGTGCTGTCTAATGTACGAGTGCTGTCGGGAGCCGGCTAAGCAGCCATCCATCATTAACACGTTTCATTCATCACTGTGGGAGTCTCACACCTCCTCAGCCGCCGGCTCGCGCAGTGTTGTTGTGGAGGTGAGTGAGTTTGTAGGTGCCAGTGTGAGAGTGTGGGTGTGTGCGTGGGGGGAAGTTGATGGCTCAATGAGTGCATATGTCTGGACGTAATAGCCTGAAAGCAGCTGAGCAGATGGATGTCTTCACCGGCCAGGAAGCTCGCTCTCCTCTCTCACCGCAGCCTGCTAGGGGCTGCCTGAGAGGGACCAGGAGAGATGTAGGATTCATGTGTGTGTGTGTGTGTGTGTGTGTCTGTCTGTCTTTCACAAGTAGCACAAGACAGAAAATAGAAATACTTATGTAATGTGCACCTATCAGATATTGGTAGGAATGTAGCCGCAGCGCCTACGGACTGGCTCATCATGGTCTACTTCCCTACTTTATTTTCATTTTGGCTCTTTTCCCTCATAGTTATCACCACATTTCACATGTGTTCACATGTGCTCACATTATATTGGTGAATAATCACCAGAACTAATCACATTGCAGCTTGGATGGCAGNTCACATGTGCTCACATTATATTGGTGAATAATCACCAGAACTAATCACATTGCAGCTTGGATGGCAGGTCTGGCTGAGTAGATTTCTGCAGCAGCAACACAAACGACCCTATTTTTTATTAACGCGCTCATCAGTCATCCTCTGTGTGTGTCATCAATTAAAGCTACGTGACTAATCCCACCTAATAGATCTTTATGATGGTGGACATTCTAACTTGTCAAACCCAGGTGTAACTAATGACATTAATGATGGCTGCATTCCATTTTAGTTGTGCCAGTGCCAGGGCTCTGTCACTGTGTATGCTGGTCACTGAAATGGACGTGGTCCCTGAGAGACAAACAAGATTTACGTAACAGCTAAAGACGCAAAAATAAAAAAAAGTTACATTCTTTTTTAAGGGGACAATNGGGGGGGGGGGGGGGAGAGAAATCAGCATAATAAAAAAATAAAAAATAGCGAGCCCTTTTGCATTACCTCACAAAACTTTTTTGGATTATTATTATTTATTATTATAACCTTTATTTAAACAGGGAAGGCCATTGAGAGCAATCTCCCTTTTACAAGGATGCCCCGATGACATACGTATAAAACAATAAAAAACAAAACAATAAAAACTCATAAAAGTTACGGTATACACAAATTATAAAAAAAAAAAGGCCAAGGAGTTAACATGAGGGACAATTCAAAGAAAACACATACATTCACACCAGTCTATATTGGTCAGAAGGAATTTAAATTGATTAAAAGGGATTAATTTGCCTAATTTTACCAGCTTTTGCAAATTATTACACTTGTGTGGGGCATAGTTTGAAAAGTATAGTATAGTAATGTAGTAATAGCTTGAAAACAAGCTAGCGATTGCCAGACGCATCCTGTCATAAACACCTGGCTGTTAGCAACAAAAATAGTATACTTCAAGCAAAAAGAGAAAAGCTGATTGGAAAAACAGCCAATTCAACACAAAATGGACTGAGGGCTACACATTTATATTAGCGTCTCCTGCTAATCATAAACTGCCTCATTTAACCTGCCAAACAACAGTTGCAGTTTGCAAGGCTGCTAACATCAACGTCACTATGAGACAAAACATGCTAAGTTTCATTCGGCTTTTCCTCCTGGTAGCTCAACAAGAACAGAAAAGAACAATCATCATTTTCACGTTTATCAAGACCAGGATTTCATGTTGCTTCTTATGTGACATAACTAGTAATCCAAAGAAATTTAATCTGCAGATTTAAAGTGGAGGGACTAAATACTGATTTTTCTTTTCCCAACAGCTCCTGTCTCCCCTTCATTTTGCAAAATTGGCCCCTGGCCAAACTTATTTAATTATCCTTGCCCTAACCTCTAACTTTCACTACACGGTATCAACTGAGGGCAATCTAGACTAATACCTGTTTTTTTTCCTACAAAATCTAAAAGGAATACATGGATCTAATCTTCGTAGAATATAGGTACTTTTCTGTGGTCACTGACTAATGTGGGCTGATACTCACTGATCATGACTCCAGACACGGCCAGCAGCAGGGCGGCGATGAGCGCTGAGGTGCCCACAGACAGACCCAACGCCAGGTGGGACAGAGACGGCTGGGGAGGCAGCAGGGACACCTCTGCAAGACAACAGGAAACAAGCGTTGTCCCCACAGGAGCATTAACATTCACTTCAGCACTCTGATCCCCCAACTTAATTAATGATGTGACGGCGGTGACGTAACAGAGCTTAGAAGCGGCGACGACGGGTGCATGTCAACTCCTCGGCGGCGAGGGGAGATTTCATTTGACTCATTTAAGATGAGGTGCAGATCTGAACATCGAGACAGAGCATATTGAGACGGCGACCTTTCAGGACTTAGCATCATGGTGTTATCTGCCTCTTGTCGTTACCGGGAACAGATTTGCAAATCATAGTACAAGGTGACACCCTAGGGTCATTGAGATATTATGAAGATGTAATCCATTATTTAGCTTCAAATTACAAAGTCACATTCCATATTAATTTATTTTGGATCTAAACTTGTCTTTTCACTATTCATCCCAGATCGCAAATGTAATTGAAGAAGCATTTTTTTTTTTTTTTNATTTTTTTTTTTTTTTGGTCCACTGGGGTTTGTCCACATCGCTTTGTTGCAGTTTAACCCAAGAATAAGACACAAAAACCCAAGGCTGAGCAAGAAAGTTACATAAATCTAGTTTATGAAACTCACTCATCCAGTATGCTGGTATCCTTTTGTCCGTAATCCTTGACGCTCCAAGATGAAAAGTCTTTTATCCGATTATATTATATTATATTAGTAAGTGAAATTACAAGTCAGAAAACAGGAATCAGCTCTTGGCAAATACAAGCTAATACTACTAAAAGCATGTTATTACTAGGACAGCTCATTCTATTAATTAATAATGATTAAGACAATATCAAAAACATTTCATCAGATAAAAATTCTATAAATCCCAGAGCCTCTGAGGTTTAATTACCTCAGTGGATTAATTCATTGTGTATTTGCTGAGTCGCAGGTTACAGTTACATGTAGCCAAATTCATTTTATCCATCAGTTGGATTAATTTTGGATCTTCAGGTGGATTAGAGAGCAAGACAGTTATGGAGTACTCATCGTTACGCATCGTTGCTGTGTGTCAGACCTGTAGCATTGATGCAGGAAACCCCGTCCGGTGCCAGGATGAGCTCTTCATCACAGTAGCATACGATGCTGTCCTTGGTCTCGTGGCATTCGTTGCTTTCACAGTGGCTGCAGTTCTGCACCGGGCTGATGATCACCTCGCCATCCCCCTCCATACCTTTTATGCATGCACACACACACGCACGCACACACGCACACACAGAGTGCAGAAGTTTTCTAAATGAAACAAGTTTGATTGGATCCCAGGATGTCCTCTAGTGAAATGAGACAAGGTTCAGTGCCAGTTCAATGTTGTGTAATTTACTAGAAATGATGCTAATTAAAACATGTATAACAAAGGCTTTTTTTTTTTTTTTTTTTTTTTGGTATAGGATTCACTTTCACTGCTATCATCTCCCAGCATACTATCTACACAATATGACATAATGTAATATTAATAAACAATAATAGAAAACTCCCCAAAAGAATCTCCACAACTCTAAATCCTGGATAAAGGACGATTACACTGTAAGTCGCTGAGAACCACAGATAGTGTTTGTTTTTTTCACTAAATCCCTGAGTGGAATAAAAAACACACAGCAGGGAGCTTTACATTACAATGAGCAATCTGTTTACTGGAGCTCAGATAAAAAAAAAAAAAAAAAAAAAAAAANCAAAAAAAACTCATATATAATGTAGTATGTGGTCTGCTGGAGTCATCGTGACCAAGAATGACTCCAAATCCAAAGTGAGAATATAAACCAACATGATGATCACACTAAAAACCTCGATCAACATGCAGAATTCTATATATTATTTACTGGAGAGCAAAGAGGGAAATCGGCATGATATATGGATACATTTATTGCCGCAGGTTCACCCATAGCAGCTGCCATTGACGAGGGGGGTGGAGGTGGGGTCACCATGAGGGTTAAGAACAGATCCTAGAAAGCATGCTCTCTATCTTAGAATCAATATTTAAGTTCAACCTCACCAACAAGCCACCAGCTGTATGAAAAATCTGAATCTGTTGTGTGCTGTAGTGAAATTGAGCTTGAGAAGTCACAGACAGCCATGCGAAACGAAGCTCCACAGGGTGTAAATATTCTCTAATTCTGACTTAGAATAGTAATTGAACTTAAAAATGTCTTCATGAAAGTCCGTATTATTAGTCAATAACTGCTACAGTATTGCCACATTTGCCATCGATTCCAACTGGTTTGATTCTCTGCAGATTCTCTGTGTACTGTACCATCAGTGGTACTTGAACCTCAGTTTGAGAACCACTGCACGAGATAGTTTCACTGATTAATCCCTGTTTTTTCCCTGCATGTTCCATATTGCATTAATTAGATTTAAAAGATTTGACATTTCTTTTGATGTTAAGAATAGATAGATAGAAATAAATCCTCTGTTAAATCATCTTAAAGGATCATACTGGCCATTTTGCATGTTTGAGCCTAATATATTCAATTTTCATACACATAATGTTACTGACAATCATTTCCCAAAGCATACTACTGGAATGGTGAATTAAAAATGTTTTTTCTACCTTCCAGACCACCCACTGGTTTCAGTTCATTCTGTTACACTATTAAAATCAACTTGTTGATGTACTTGAAATGTTCATCATCGCGAACAACACGTGTATTCAGGTTTTTTTTTTTTTTTTTTTTTTTTTTTNTTTTTTTTTTTTTTTTTTTGAAGTTACGTAATTTTAGCGTTTAAGTGCAATAAAAAGTGCAGAGTGATCTGAAAATTCTTTCTAGTGGTGCATTCAAGTGCTGTACTGAAAAACTGACAACAGGAAACATTTTCAGATCACTCCACGCTTTTTATTACTCTTAAACGCTAAAATTATGTAACTTCTAAAACAAACCCTGAATACATATCTTGTTCACGATGATCAATTACCTATCCCAAGAACATTATGTTACTGGCAAGAATGTTATGTTAAGTATATGAAAATTGAATACATAAGGCTCAAACATTCAAAATGGTCTGTATGGTCCTTTAAAGTAAATAAGTTATAGGATGTGTGTGAAAGTTTGTGCTCCTTAAAGCACTAGCGTACTGTATATCTCGTCTACACAATCTGTTTCATTTATCATTCTGTTATCAGACTGTAAGGATAAATATTCAAAATTGCAGGTATGGTCCTTTAAATGAGGCTTCATACCTTAAAGGATCGTGCATGTTTGATCCCAATATATACGTACAACCAGCACCCATGCTACATTAGCTACATTACTGACAACCAACTTCCAAAACATAACACTTTATTTTAGTTTTCCTATTATTTTTTCCAAATCCCCTAGTCTTTGAAAATAAAATATTAAGGTGATACACTCACCTTAAAATTCAATGTTTCGCCTGCTCACACTTTTGCGCACTTATAGAAGGCACATCATTTTAATCTCTCAGTAAAAGCCATCTTCTCCTGGGACTATATATTCCTGGTGGAGAAATACATTTTCTTTCAATCAGCTCCATGTTGGATCAGTTAAATAAAGATACTTGGCAAAAAAACCCTAATAGACGTGTTGCTTGCTGTGATGGATTACAGATCTCAAGCATGTTTCAAATCTCTATAACTTGATTTTAATATTGTACAGGAATGAACTGAAGCCAATGGATGTCTGAAAGGTAGGAAAAAATATGTACTATACTACTATATTTTGGGAAATGGTTGTCAGTAACATAACGTGTATATGGATTGTATATATCGGGCTCAAACATCCACAGTCGCCGATATGATGCTTTAAATGAAGACACCTGTATCTCTGTACCACCAAAGACGGAATAACGGCAGTCTGAGTGTCTTTATAGCTTCTGTGAAGTGACATTTCTGGGTGAAACAGGATATTTTGGCAGGATATAATGTGGGAAGGATTTTGAATTGATTGCTTGAAAGTGGGTAAGACTGGATTTAGGGACTCCAGGGATTCATTCCAGCACTTCAGCTCATCACCTCTCCATTATGTCTCCCTGACAGCCACTATATGTCTACCAGCTGGGGTGAACTGAGGTTTAATATAATGAGTGTGTCCAGCTGGACACCCCAAATCACATCTGATTTGATCAAATGTATAATTTATATGTTGCCCCAAGTGCAATATGTCAGCAAAATTCCCCTTTTCTAGAAGAGAGAAAACAGATTTTATTATGCAAGAAATGTTTCTATGTGTATTTGGCATTTACCAAAACATAGCAGAACAATAACCGCTGGGACACGAGATAACTATATGGAAAAGTTATGTTTCATTTCGCTGTGCCTATAAGTTTGTGGCTGGGTCAACACTCTATTCTGAAGGCAAAAGCAAAGACTGAGAATTGGATTTTCTTATTAAATTTTTCCAGTGAAATACAGCATAAATGTGTGAATTTTAATGGAACATCCCTCCTGTCTCGCCCGGTACTGAACAATCCCTGATAACAGCAGGAGGAACGATCAGTCATTCCGCTGACCAGTGAAGGTGGAATGTAAAGCAGCTGGAGCTAATGTGAGGAGAGGAGATAATGTGTAATTTAATGAACTGAAAGACAGAATCCCTCCCTTATTTACAAGTTAAATTCACTCTGAAGACATTTTCCCTCCAAAGGTAATGAAGTAAGGTGCCTGGATGACAAATTGAGGGGAGTGGCGGTTGGGAGAGCCCCTGTCTCAGCACTTCACAAGTTGCTGTGCCGCTTTACCAGACGGCAACATTTCTATTAAAACTCGGCGGGAGCGAGATATGGGTGCCTGTTACCACAGCCCAATGAAACGCAATTTTAAAAAGCACGTCCAATGTCAATTTACTTCCACAGAGCTGAACGAACAGGGAATATTTGCTTATGTACAGTATGGGTGGTCAACATGCTCATTGCCACAGCTGAACTTTTCACATCGTCGACCATGATTTTTTTTTTTTTTTTNTTTTTTTTTTTTTTTCTTAATTAGCATGGATTAATTTCAGGAATAATAGAACCTGACAAGTGCAAACACGGGAGAAGAAAAGGGCTGGGTCACCAGGTTTACACTGCATATTATAATTTAGCTGATTAATTCCTCTGGATCTGAATGGAGGAGTGCGAATCAATGAAATCATCTGCTGCACTGTCAGTGCACAACTGCCCAAATATGCATGATATATTGTTTTAAAAGATATTACAGTGCCCTTTACTTTGTCATGATGTCAAAGAGTAAAGCAATTAATTGCATGATACGGTCAGCAGAAGACAGCTTGGTATGTGTGCAATTACATAAATTACATAAACTTTAATCTGCAAACCAGAAAAGGTCAGTGCTTATTTCGTGACAATGGCTGTGGTCACAGTAACATAACGGCAAAATTTCAGAGCAAAATCAATTCATTTCAATATAATCACTGCTAATAGTGGATACCCCCTTGGGACAAACTATAGTTGCGTGGCGGCAAAATAAAAAATCTGCATGATGCTTTTGTGTCGATAAAAATCACACAGTTTTTGCATAGAGTTCAATTTTGGTAAACTTTGATGTGAATTGGCTTCCCAATTACAAACCGTCTTGGTATTGTTGACCTCTGATGGAACATAGGGAACTGTAATCCAAACTGGAGAAAGGGGGTCACTCCTATGTTCCCAGGGTCCTATGGTCCCCAGCTCTATATAGCACAATAGAGCACATAATGGGTTTAGGGTTAGGGTTGAACTGGGGAACATAGGACCCTAAGAACATAGATACGATCCCGGAGGAAGCTACCATGTTAGCTGTGTCTCATCATCCAATTTTGTACAACCTGCTCTGCCAGAGTATAAACTGCTCCACAAAAAATATGCAGCATGGTTTGCAGTCAGTCATGAGACAGGAGTGAATAGTACAAATATGTGACTTTATCTAAATGTATTTGTCCTTACTAGCTAGCTTTCTTGTAGTTAGCTAACTGGCAAGCTGGCTGTGGCGTGTCATCGGCTAGCTAGCTGCGAGCTAGCCAGCTACCTGCATGCTAGCTAGCCGGTGACACGCAAGTTAGTTGAGTATTTGATTATGCAAATAATGTGAGCATAAAAACAAATAGTCCTGTAACAAATACTAACTTTATGAAACTAATAATTAGCAGTTGTTGCTGACAATGTGTCAAAAGTGTTGGTTCAGCTTTATCAGTGCTGCCAAATTTTTTGGAATACTCTGGACTGAGATTTTTTTTTTTTTTTTTTTTTTTTTTNTGACAGTTCACATCATAAATAGCGGTTCATCTCTTTATATGTGAACATTTACAGGAATATTGTTACAGGCATTACTTTAAATCAATCAGCATGCGGATCCAGTAACCAGGGTTTGGAAAGTTAATTTAAAAATGTAATCCAGTACGAATTACCTTTTAAAAAATGTAATCAGTAACATATCCAACTACAGCAATATTAAAGTCATGTAACTTGATGACTTTCCATTATTTTCCAATGCCAAATGTGCATATANTAATTTTACTCTTTTTCGTGATAAATCGTATGTAATCAATTACTTGTACTTTGAACACTAAAACTCTAAATCCTCAAATGCTCTCTACGGCTTTGTTGTTTACACACTTCAACTTCATCAAAGCAAGTTTATTTGTGATATTTCGGTTTTACACCAACGTGAATGCAGGTACTTCTGGCCCCGCCCCTTCCGCTAGCCTGACTGGCGGTATGGACTAAACCAACACAGTCAAGCATATACATAGATCAATAAACTTGGTCAAATACATTTACAATTTATCCAGCTCTGGCGAGATTTACAAATTACTTTTATTTAATATTACTTAGATTTATTTTTATTAGAGTTGATCACGAGTTTGAATGTGAGTTTTGTGAAAAAGTTCTCGTCAATAAGTTATGGTAGGGCCCAACCATATAAATGTAGCTTCTACGTTAGCTTCGTCACTCCATTCACCTAGCTGCTGTGAACAGATAGGATACGTGTTTCACCTCACTCTGCTGCTGGCTGTTCTTACTTTTAACATGTATGTTGGTTTGGTCATGATGCCGTTGTGGTTGTGTGGTTATAGAACTCTGAAATTGTTGTTTTAGTCAGTTATTTGTTTGAGTTGCCGTGTTTAGTCTTGGTTGACATGTTAGCAAACATGCTCGCAGGTCAGTAGCGGCTTTGGTAGTCGCTGCTGTGTGTGTGTTAGCATGTTTAGCAGTGTGCTAACAGCTTTAATATTGTTTGTTGGGCTGCTGGTCTGCATATTTGGTTTTGTTTGGCGGTTTGAAAATGTTTTAAATGCTGCTGTGACACGCTCACACACTCACACGCAAACCAGGACCAACAGGTGGAACTCATCAGATCACCGGAGTCATCAAAGGTAAGAAACTTTTTTTAAAACCTTTTTGCTGTGTATGCGCTGTGTTGCTTTTGTTTGTATGCTAACATGTTGTAATGCTTTTGTGCTGTATGCTAAGCTGCGCATGGTTTTAATATTGCAAATGAGTTTTATTGCTGCTGTTTTGAGATGTTAACGGCTGAGTTGAAATGATGGTGTGTGTTGGTGCTGATCATGATGCCATGTGGTTGTGATTTGACTCTGAAATTGTTGTTTTAGTCAGTTATTTGTTTGAGTTGCCCTGTTTAGTCTAGGTTGACCTGCGAGCATGTTAGCAAACATGCTCGCAGGTCAGTAGCGGCTTTGGTAGTCGCTGCTGTGTGTGTGTTAGCATGTTTAGCAGTGTGCTAACAGCTTTAATATTGTTTGTTGGGCTGCTGGTCTGCATATTTGGTTTTGTTTGGCGGTTTGAAAATGTTTTAAATGCTGCTGTGACACGCTCACACACTCACACGCAAACCAGGACCAACAGGTGGAACTCATCAGATCACCGGAGTCATCAAAGGTAAGAAACTTTTTTTAAAACCTTTTTGCTGTGTATGCGCTGTGTTGCTTTTGTTTGTATGCTAACATGTTGTAATGCTTTTGTGCTGTATGCTAAGCTGCGCATGGTTTTAATATTGCAAATGAGTTTTATTGCTGCTGTTTTGAGATGTTAACGGCTGAGTTGAAATGATGGTGTGTGTTGGTGCTGATCATGATGCCATGTGGTTGTGATTTGACTCTGAAATTGTTGTTTTAGTCAGTTATTTGTTTGAGTTGCCCTGTTTAGTCTAGGTTGACCTGCGAGCATGTTAGCAAACATGCTCGCAGGTCAGTAGCGGCTTTGGTAGTCGCTGCTGTGTGGGTGTTAGCATGTTTAGCAGTGTGCTAACAGCTTTAATATTGTTTGTTGGGCTGCTGGTCTGTATCGCTGGTTTTGCTTGGCGGTTTGAAAATGTTTTAAATGCTGCTGAGACACACACACACACACACTCACGCGCAAACCAGGACCAACAGGTGGAACTCATCAGATCACCGGAGTCATCAAAGGTAGGAAACTTTTAAAAACCTTTTTGCTGTGTTGCTTTTGTTTGTATGCTAACATGTTGTAATGCTTTTGTGCTGTATGCNCTTTTTGCTGTGTTGCTTTTGTTTGTATGCTAACATGTTGTAATGCTTTTGTGCTGTATGCTAAGCTACGCATGGTCTTAATATTGCAAATGAGTTTTATTGCTGCTGTAAAAATTCCATTTTGAGCTGTTAATGGCTGAATTGAAATGATGGTGCTGGTCATGATGCCATGTGGTTGTAATTTAACTCTGAAATTGTTGTTTTTAGTTAGTTATTTAAGTTGCCCTGTTTAGTCTTGGTTGACATGCATGCAAACATGCTGCATTTTGGTTAACATGGGAGCATGTTCGCAGGTCACTTGCAGCTTTGTCATTGCTGTTAAGCTAGTTGTGGCAGTGTGTTTAGCAGCGTGCTAACGGCTTTATTGTGTTGGTCCTCTGCATGGTGTTTTGCTGCTTCCTGCTTGGCAGTTTTAAATGCTGCTCACACATGCACAAACCAGCGTCAACAGGATCATATCATCACCCGAAGACATCAAAGGTAAGAAACTTTTATTTACCTTTTTGCTGGATTGCTGTTTGTATGTTACAATGCTTTATGCTAAGCTGCACATGGTTTTAATATTGCAAATGAGATGCATTGCTGGCAAATTATGAACTGTAAAAATTCAGTTTGAGCTGTTAATGACTGAATTGAAATGATGTTCAGGCTGTTAAGTTGTTCAGGTGTGAGCACGCATGTTAACATGTTAGCCAGGTTGTTGGTGTTGCATGTTTAGCAGTTGTTGGCATGGCTTGTTACTGCTGAGATGTTAGCATGGATGCTACAATATGTTATGCTATGTGTTTTACTTGAGATACATGTGTGGTGCTGCTGTTACACACACTCCCTACAGTTCAAACCCAAGGAACAGCACCACAGTATGGTGACAACTTTTAATTTTTATGCTTCAGGTGTACGTTGGGTAGAGTAGATTTGCATTTGGACAATTTCATTTTTGACAAATTTCTCAGATTTTACGGCTCAATTTCTCATTTTGTGGCTCAATTTATCACTTTCGACATTTCTTTCATGGATGAATTTCTTGCATTTGATGGAGGAATTTCATTTGGACAAATTTCTCGTATTTTATGGATGAATTTCTTGCACAACCACCTGTGGGAAGGAAGCATCAGTCTCAGTGGAGATGATGGTAAGTTGATATTTAATCAGTTACTGGGTAAACTCATCTTGATGTTAAATGGCCAAGCTAATGTTATTTATTGTGAATCTTAAAATGACTGAAACTTGCAGCTAATGTTAACATGGTTATTTTGTTCTTAATCTTGGTGCGGACAAAACTAGTAGCTAATGTTACTGGCAGCACAAAATACAACACATTATGTACATACATTTTTTTTTCTTTCTATGTACATACAGTTGAAGCCTCCTGGTCCTCCTGTTGGGTGGTGGCTACCTACATGACTGACCACATGATGTCATCCTGTTTGGTGCTGGCTACCTACATGAAGACATCATCACCTGACCGTTAATAATGGTAAGTCAACTATAACACACTCAGGTTTAAAATGATCTCGTTCCATCATCAACACGTCCTTATGAATTTCTGTGTTTTAATATCTTTCAGATTGAGTTACTTGATCCAGCAGAGGCCGGTTTCCTGGACTTCCTGTGGTGGGAACTACCAACAAAATGTACAGCCACACAAGCAACAAGGCCATAATGGTAAGTGACCTATTCCATATAATGTATAAGTTTATAATTGTAGAGATGTTT